>RQTK01000064.1:203816-311316 GCA_003991915.1 Elysia chlorotica | reverse complement strand
TAAACATTTTCGCATTCAAAAGTGAGTTACAAAAATGTTAAGAGGTAGCTGCGTTTGGTCAGAGGACTAAAGAAAGCATTTAGGAAAGTGACTTCACCTAGAGTGGCGGAACGTAGTCGAAAGACATGAACTCTTATCTAGGTTCAAGTTAGATCATCAAGCATGAGGGATGTTTCATGCGTCTTGTTCTCGTCTTCAAAACAGAACACAAAGCCTACAATTTGATTAAAACCCACTAAGAAATGGCACTATGACGTTTCTGCTCGTTGAACATCTTTGATGTCTACCATCAAAATGGAATAACTTTTTGTAAAATTTCCCAATACGCTCACCAAGGGTGCAAAATACTGTCCACGCGGAATGTTGCGATCGCAAGTTGCAACTTTTTTTTTTATTTTACAACTTTTTGCAATTTTTCACATCTTTAAGGGAAATGTACGAAATTTTAGGTTCAAAAAATTACAATGATTTTCTGCGTATTTTTCACATAAAAGCAGAAAAAAACTAATGTCTGTATATTAATTTTGTCTTTGTATCACTCCGTCTCTTCCTGTCTGTCTGCCGCTCTATCTACATGTTTTTATCGTTTTTCATTTTGTAATAGGCCTACAATAACATATCCTGACACCTTTTTATCAAACTGACTACATATTCAATGTTGTTTTTTTTCCACTAGTTTAATCTATGCTTTTTGATTTATTGACTATTGATAAAGTTATAGTAATAGCCTTCTGGCTTGATAATCGCTACCCCACCCATCCACTTAATTTTATTATTATTTTTTATCAGTAAAAAATATTCCAAATGATTTAATCAACCTGATAGTCACAAACGAACAAAACCTTGTTGGGTGCCTGGAAAATAAGTTTCCTTTGTCTTTTCACACACCTCCCCCCCCCCCCCCCCACACACACACACTCTTCCTTTGCACCTCTCTCACTTTCTCTCCCTCTCTTTCTTTGTCTATACCTCTTCCCCCCTCCTTCTCCTTTTTATTACATATTTTGTGTACTTTTGCAACTGTTGAGACTTGAGACTTAAGTTATCATTGTTGTACATGTATTATGCCTGTACAAATGTTTTAGTCAGCAAAGGTACATTATTTTAAAATTATAAAAGTGATTTAATTTGCTTTGGCTTTGTTTGTTTTAATTGACCCTTAAATGTTCACAACTTTTTGTAACTTTTGCCATCGTCAACCACAACTGTCCGTGAGGACAGAACATAAGTGCGACTTTCTTAAATTGATCACTGTCACTAATATTTCCCAAACCTGTGATTGAAGTCGCGGTTCACGAATAATGTGCTTACCTATGGTTGTAACAACAGAGTATGCATAGATAACTGCGCCCCATTCGGTCCATAAAGCTGCGCTGGCGTTTATAGCAGTATTTGTTCCTATAATTGTTCTTTTTCTATAGAATGCAGCTGTGGATTGAAAAGACATCAAGGAAAAAAAAAGTATAATTATGTTTTAAACAATGTGTATTCTGACGAAATGGCTCTCTACTAAGTAGATAAATAGACTTGTTAAGTAAGAACAAAAATAGGCGTGGAACCCTCCAAATTTTTCAAAACAAACTTCTTATTTATTTTAAAAATAAATAATTAAAGGATGATACTTTCTATTTGACACTTGACAAAGGCAATGTTACAATACTGAGATTGGAATTGGTATAACTAAGTACGGTAGTCATGAAGGATCCTTTATACTAGAAGCGGCCTCCCAAACCAGCTCCCTTTCCTGTTTTATGCGGCCTGCCTTTGTGATTCTCTTTCCAAGCCACTCTTCACCGTCCTTAATCTAACGCCTTCTTGGTCTGCCACGCCCTCTCCCCCCTCCCCCGTTTGTATGATCCCCTCCACATACATCTTTTCAATGCCACAGTGTCGAGATATCCGGGCAAATTATGGTATTGGTGGTCTTTTTATGATATTAAAAATGTTAAACTCTTGTATACTTTTATTTCATTTTTTTTTTTTTTGCAGTACGTGGGATTCTCAAAATCTATCGGTAGCATTAATATTTTCATTTCAAAATCTTTCGGTTACATTGCCTCTCTTTTTATATCTTTTAGGCTTCACATCCAAGTTAGCCATGGGAAAGATGCAGGTTTTTCATATTCTAGTTTTGATTATTGTAGATTGGCTTTTTCAAATTGTCACCATTTTGTTCACCTTTGGCCAGGCTTTTCAGTTTTCTGCGCCTAATTTATGAGGATATTTTCCCATTGGAATCTGTTTACCCTAATAATTTAAACGATGTTGGGTTTTCGAATTTTCTGCCTCTAAATATAATTTCTGATGCTAAACTTTTAAGCGTTTTATACCCGACCAATATTTTCACCATGTTTCCTGACTGACTGTATAATTGTACTGTTAAAGCACCCAACTGTTGTTCCAAATGTTCATACTGTGTCATATGCATAGGGTAACTTTATGATGTGGGTCATAATAATAACGTAGATGGGATTAGGAAGTATCAGTTTCATCACGTCTCCTAATTTTTCCACAATCGCTATTGGAGTAACGCTGTTTCTCCACATGAACTTACGAACCCAATTCTATGAAAACAACACAAAGGTTAAAGATAACCTAGGAAATAAAACTGCACCATACAAACCACTATACATAGATAAAACAGTTCTCCCATATCTTATTCTTAAACGACCATGACAATCATTAGCATTTAAAAAACAACAACACACAAACAAACAAAAAGTTTAACTTTCAGAGTAATTTGCATCAATAAAAAAAAACCTGTACGATGGATTTGGAAAAAAAAGCTATGCAATTTTATTAAACTTGCCCAAATGTACTTCGAATTCGCTTAATGCTTTGTTTATTCCTGCTAGTTCTTTTTCTTTATTAGGCGCCGCTGGTGCCTTCTTGTCCACAGCTTTGTAAAAAGCATCGACAGCTGTTTTACGCTGCGTTTGAAGATCGACAGATCGACTCTGTTCGTTGGGAGACTCGATTCTGTGCCAATAAATAGACGGGAACAAGGGATTTTCATATGCCGTAATTTTTATACATGTGCATACGATATAATAATTATGCATTTTTTTTCTGCACCGGTTAATTCATTATTCATGTATAAGGGTCTAAATAACGGTGTAAACTACGTACAACGAGAATCTTTCCTGTAGAGATTGCTCTAAAAAATACTCCCCCCCAAAAAACAAAAACAAAAACAAAAACAAAACAACAACAAACAAACAAACAAACAAACAAAAAAACAAAAAATAAATAAATAAATAAGCAAAGAAATAAAAAGTATATATTAACAAAAGTTTAAAAAAAAAAAAAAAAAAAAAAAACGATGAGTGTACACTTTGGTATCTACCCTCTTGCAGGTTAAATAACTCATTTAAGTTTTTTTTAACATCCAACGCCATAAGCAAGGCTATATCGTTGACAGAACCCAACACTAACGTCTGACAATTTTACGTGCTGTCACAAGAACAGTGCAGGAATACCAATTTTACCAGTCTCAGCTGGTCACATTATACTAACACCAACCCAGGAGACGAAACCGGACACATTAATCGTCCGATCGTGGGTTTCGAATCTGAGACATCCTGATTGGGAGGTCAAAGCTCTACTACATGCGTGAGTTCGCCCCCAGCTATTGAGTGAAGGACATGACAAAATACAAAGTTTTAAAGTATGATAAGATCTAAGGTGAGATCATAGGTTATTACTCTAATGTATGCACAATTTACACACACAAACCAAAATGGATTTTCTAATGTCCACTGCCAACAACTAGACGATTGCGTGGATCGGCCTCTATACTAAAATCTAATAAAAATACCTAGTACTACACAGAGAGTAACCTCCCTCCCCCCCCCCCCCCCCCCCACCCTCCCCCCCCCCCGCCAAAACGCATTGGTGAACCCCCCCTCCCCCCCCCCCCCCTACTTCCATGCACACGCCCGAGAATAACGCAATGTAGCTGTTATTGTTGTCGTCGTCGCCGTTGTTGCTGTTGTTATTATTTTTGCTGTATATTCCTGGGGATTTTTCATCTTAAAACGAGTTTTATTTTACCACATGTACACACCAGTTGTTGAACTTTAAGAGACTTCCGCACGTGTAAATACGCCACCCCTTGTTTAACTTAAGAGTTTTCCAATATTAATTATCAGTGTTTCAGTTTAGTACTTACAGCCAGAAAATCCAAGCACCGGCCCCGAGATAAATAATGTTGATGACAGCAAGTCCAAAAGCAGAAGTAAGGGTGCGTACAAAATAGTAAAAGATAACCCTGCAAATCCTCATGGTCCTCTACTTTTTGAGGTGACTCCTTTTTGCCAGTGTCGTATTCAGAAATGACTCATTATGGCAGGTTAAAAAAAAAGAAATGAAAGATTTCGTCAGCCATAATAACAAAGGCTGATGTTTTTGCAATTTTATTCTTTTAAGTGTGACAAAATAAATTTGTGCAAAAACTCTTTCATTATATTCTCTACTTGCGCTGCTGTGCATTTCGTTCCCGCATTTTAGTCTTAAAGAAAAGGCTTATCGTTTAAAATTAATATAAAATGTAAAACACTAATATACAAACTCTGTATAAAACGATTCAGGCGATTCGAAAGCAGGTTTATGTGATACGGTGACGTTAGAATCACCTGAGGCGGAGAGAATATCTAGCAAATCTGCTGGATGCGAACTCAAGATTTAACGTCAGTTCAAATCAGTATAACAAGGTGATTGGCCGGCAGGTCTTATCTGGAGATACGCACGCCTGGACAAAGAACTATTCAATTCACTTTTTACAGCAAAAGTGCATCGTCACCTCGAGTTTAGAAATGTGAGCTGGTCTTGGGGACAGTGGGGGTGATGTAAGTTTGGTAAAAATGTGTCAAGACGTGCTCCCAAAATCTCTGCAGTATGGAATACAGACGCATCAGAGGTTATCTCATTGAGGTGCACATAGGCAAGGATATTACTCAGACTAACAGTACCTCCTAAATATGGATATTCCTATGATGGGCATAAGCCACACATTTATAATGTAGGCATACAACAAGCGAAGATGCCAAATGATTATTTTTCTTTCAGCCAGTGTATTGTGTATATGTGGAATGTTCTTTCTGAGTCAGTTGTCATCTCAGAATAACTACTGTCTTTCAAAAACAATGTGGGCCCAAAATGGCATACAAAAAATTGGTAAGTTTTTGTCATAAAGCAGCGACAAAGTTACTGTCAAGTATTTTAAATTATAATTGACATTACACGAGATTTGGAACTCTTGTAAGTTAAATCTGGAGAGCCATTTCGAGACATATGAGACTAAGCTTCCCTAGATATATATTAGAAAGTCCGGTTAAATGCAATTTTACATCTAACATCACAGCAACAGGATGATAGTTCATGATTTAGATACACCGTGGAAATTGCAATTAAATCCATATCTAGATCTATTATTTAGTTTATGCTATTTACTATTAGGCTATACGGAAGTAAAAAGGATCAAGACCAATGCTCCCAAAAAAAGTTTTGAAAGCCTGAATTAAAGCTCGACGCCTCTGTTGTATTTACAATTCTTTTTTCCCCCCCTTTTTTTTAAAAAGAAAATCTATACTATTGTTATCTATTGAAAGAGCATCAGGAGCACACTCAAAAAATGAAATCAATAATATCAGGACCACCCAAGATTAATACTTTAGATCTTTTGTAGGTATGATAACCATTCTTGAATTTGACGACTTTCCGTTCAATTCATCATTTATTATTGTGCTTATACACACGTGAGATTTCCCGTTCAAAACAAATGGTTCGAAGATGTTAAATGCTGATGAAAATAAATTGTAACATTAAGACCATAATTTTGAATTCTTCACGATTATACAGTAATCTTTGTGATTTGGGTCATGGCTATTTACAATAACCCGGCGGATAGATGTAGATGTTCATCCAGGGAACAAGACGACACTAACGTTAGTCGACTACTACCGTACTAGTAGTACACGATTTTACAAAAAGGGTGCTAACAAGAAGCTCTACGCCAGTGGGATCTCAACTCTACTTTTCTATTGGTAACTTAAACTATTATTGTGTATTGAATATTTAGATTACTCGTATCACACGACATAATACATGTAATGGAGCTAAACGCAAAATTGATATGGTAAAGGCTTTGTATCTGGGGGACAAACAATTTTACAAAAATCTGCGATGCGTTTGTTATGTGTCATAGATTAACGTGGGCATAATCTTTAAGTTATGCAAACAATCTCTATTTTTCTCATTTGAGCATAATTATTGAGTCGATAAACTGAGAAAAAAAACAACAAAAAACTCTTAGCCGCCCGATAACATATGCACCAATAAGACGGAAGTCTAAAATTGTGGATTTTCGGATAAATACGAATATGGCTTACTCAATTGTTTTTTTTTTTCAAGTGCGCAAAATTAATTTTAACGCGTACACTGCACCGTTCAAATAGAACACTGGTAAAAATTGCGATCAAATTCAAACCACAGAAATCTTATTATGGCTGGAAGGAGGCGCTCCTTCTTCCGAAGGGGTTTTCCCCGTGTGAGGCACAAAACGGCGCAGTAGTGATGGCTACGCGCTTTGAAGGGATACTGCCGCCTAGCCCACACTACCGACTTAGGAGATAGCGTAATAAGAGAGGAGCGTACCCTGCGATCTTTGCCTACCTACAAATAATAAGTAATCGGTAAAACAATACAAAATATCAACAAAACAAAACCCAGCAAAAATAACGAGTGAAAATAGGCTATATTTGTTGTTTGTTCTTTAAAACAAAACCAGTAATAGATCGCATTTAGACAGGCAGCCCGTTTCAAAATATTGAGCTGAAGTACTTACTAAAGCCTACCATTATTTATATCTGTGGGATTTTTTTTTTTTTCATAAATAATCTAAAGCTGTTCACAATAGAAATCAGTTTTAGAATGAGGCTAAAAAGATTCATCGATTGCACTATATGTTTACAACATATGGTAATGAATTTTTTTTTTGAAAATCACTTGTGTACGTCCTATAGGTTTCCTGAAGAGTTTTAAACAGAAACTGTATTACCATCAAAGATTCGAACCGCTGACACCTCAATCTCATACCGGAGCACCAGTAGTAACACATAGAGCTGGTTGGTTGGTTGGGTTGGTTTAACGTCCAACAGCAGCACTATATAGGCTATATTGTGGACGAGCCCCAAGACTGACGTCTGACAATTTTATGTGCTGCCACACACGAGACAGGGCGGGGAGACTCCTGTCTCAGTCGGTCAACAAGTTTCTTAAATTAAGTTAAAATCTAGATTTAATCTTTCAAAAAATTAGGGTACCATGATGTAACTCTTTGGATACCATGACTCCTGTCTCAGCCGGTCACATTATACTGACACCGACCCAACCAGTAGGGAACGCAACAGCCAGGAATCGAACTCGGGACCTTTTGTGTCGGAAGCCTATGTTCTACCCCTGGACCACCGCGCGCCCCAACATATAGAGCTAGTGGCGTTCACTAAATTCAAAACAGTTTGACAATGTTGCTTTGCCTCCACACACACAAACCTTTGATTGCTAATTAAAGTGCGAGGGTTTTTTCCTGATAATTATAATTCAAATTTATCTGTGCGTTTTTGAGCGTTTTAAAACGTTTGGAGCTTTACAATAAATAAAAACAATGGTTATACAAATAAGTTTCTGTGTCAATGATCTTTTTCAACAGGGCTGATGAGGGTTTTGAAATTTTTGAAGCATTAGATATAGACAATGATTATACAAAATAGTTTAGGTGTCAACGATCGATTTAAACAGGACTTGTGAAATTGAGAGTAATATGACTTGGTAAATTCCTGCGAGATGAATGTATTTAAAAAAAAATTATTATTCCTCTTTATCAAAATAATGGAGGTATAAGAAGCATTTTAAATAAAGATTGATTTCACCTAACAACTATGTATTATTATAAAAAAAATTATCACCTAAAATTAAAAAGATGGGGTACGAAACTCATCAATTCGAACACACGACGGGTTGTTTTTGCTGATTTTATTTAGAATGATTAATACTTTTACGTTACATGTATTTTGAAGGCTGTAAAATATTCGAAGCTGCGACGTATCTTAAGAATAGATACAAATCAAGCTTAAAAATATTTTAACTGTCAACAATCTGTTTCAATAAGGTCGGTGAAAGGAGTGTGAGATTTTTTTTCATAATACCTTTCTATCAAATTTAATGTGGATATCACCTATCAGTTATGTATTATATTTTCTTAGAATCTGCTGAATAAATTTGGCACACATCTCTTAAGTTCGGAAAAAACACTAATTAATTTTGCTCATCTGAGAATAGCGGGTATGTTTAACCTTTTTTGAAACCAGCCAACACATCCAACAATCTTAGCTAAGTAAGTATAAGAAAACACGCAGCCTACACTTAACTTGGTGGCAAGTAATTTATTATCTCTCTTCTATATGCTGTAAATCAGTGCTTGTTCTGTAAATACGTTTTCTTTTTATAAAGAATATATATATGACACTAACTCATATGTGAGCGTGTGTGTGTGTGTGTGTATTTTTTTTCTTCAGTAAAACTAAAAAGGAAAAGTATGATTTGTGTATTGTATTGTTAAACGTTTATTTTGATGCTCATAACCACGGCAAAGAAATTGCCATTTTTATGGACCATTAAGTTTTATATTATCTTATAAGATTGGCAGCTGTGCACCGGTTTTCTAATTTTGTCAGTATGGAGGAGGGTTTGAATTAAGATCTTTTTTTGTGTTGCATGGTTAGCTTTTTTCGCCTCCAAAGCCTAGATTTTTTTTGTTTGTAGCAATGATGCAAATCTGAACATAGTTGCAGCCATAATTAGGAAGTTACTGGTTTAACCATAAGCTTACTAGCTATATCCATAGAAAAATTTAGTGACAGTTGCTTTAAAACTGCATAGAGATTACTGGAAATGTGAATATTTTCGGTACTTATAATAATAATAATAATAATAATAATAATAATAATAATAATAATAATAAATATAATAATAATAATATCACATAATGAATACCCCCCCCCTCCCGAACAAACGGGGCACAAGCCATCACAATAATTTGTTTTTAATTGTAAGCAGTTTTAATATATAGCCTAAGATTTATGCAATAGAAGTTTTCATACAAAGTACATGTACATGGTTGCTTAACTGCATCTTATAATGTATGTTTTATATTTTTAAAGATATCAACAAAATAAGAATGCCTATGCCACATTCATCTTTCCTTTTCATAGATAATAGTAATATAGTAATAAGAGTGAAAAGCTAATGAATATCACGCTTTATAATTTATGCTTTCTTCTTCTACTGGGTTTTTTTTCCACTTTCAGTTTGATATTGGATACTCTCAGTTGTGTGTTAAGATGGGATACGCATTTAATCCAGTACAGTGCTACAGATTGCATGAACCTAGGCAGCAAAAAGGTTGGACAGTATTTCGACAGATTTTAAATCTAAATGAGTGCCCTAAAACAAATTGGCGTCTTAGCACCAATTTAAAATATAAAATTACCTCTAAGTCTATTAAAAGTAGGAAAGGCACACATGTGTGGGATTTTCTTGCCATAATCTTTCATCAAAAATGCTGGTTCCAAATAAAGGATCATGAGGCAGATTTTTATTGGACTAAAAGTTAATATTTCAAAAATGATGCAGGAAATGGCTACTTTAAATGCAGCTATGGAAAAACTTTTTTGAATTTCTGCTGAGTTTCTAGAAAGACACTCTTTATTCAATCGGCAGGATAAATTATGATAATATGTATATATAAAAAAAATATGTTTCAAGCTTCTTCATGATAAAAAGCTTTACTGCTGTTTTTTTTATAATTGTTTAAATAAAAAAGCTGCATGCTAAGAGTTATGAGAAAATAGAAAAGAAGTTGGTAGCAATTAAGAAGATAAGTAAATGACAATGCAAAATCTTATAGGTTAAATAATTTAGATGTGCATAAATGATGTGTAAAATATACTTGACACATATGGAACAAAACAGGTTTAGAGCACAATCAATAAACCAAATTGATTGACAATTATATGAAAAACCTACGTTAGCATAGGCCATACTCACTGATACTTTAAAACACTGATCAAGCAAAATCGAAATTCAATTAAAAGACAAAAACTCCAATTTATAAATTTTGTCTCTTTGCCAATCAACTACAATATTTGAAAAAAAAAACCCACAATATTTTAGCACCAAGTAATATAAACAGGCAATTAATTTAAATTGAAATTAATTTTAATGAGAATTTGAAAACAATACAATGACTTAGGAATATTGAACTTGGCAAAATAAGTGCTGTGTGTTACAATTTCAAAAATGTATTAAAAAAATGCAAAGTCCAAAATGTATAGAAAAGAACCTTGTCAATTTTTAACATATATTGATGTTGTTATGTTACCATTTCAACCTATATCTTAGTGTATGTTTGAGACCTATAAAAATATGAAAGTTATAATAACAATAATAACAACATAATAATAATAACCTAATTTTGTGTATTTTATATTGAAGGCATCCTCTTACATATTTATCTGAATACGATGTAAAAAAATTATAAAGCATGCTTTTTTTCTGTTATTGCTTAAGCTCGTCAAATATAATTATACATATATGGACCAAATATATACTCTAATGAAGTGACAAGTTTTTAAGTTCGGGTCAGCATATTTGTTGATTTGTTATAACAAACTTGTGTAAAGTATGACCCCAACATAAAATCAGCCTAGGCATGAAGACATAGCTGTGTCAATTCTTACATTGAAAACTGACATTAACGACAAGTGATTATGTAAACTACATTGATTTGGTTTAGTCTCCCAAAGATAATCTCTTTTTCTAGTATTGCACAGGATATACATGCCACACATTATATCGAAAGTTTACTAGGCAAAACTTGCCTCTTGCTGGAAAAGATTTTTGGTATGTTTTTTGCAAGGGTTACTAGTCAGGTCCATACTAACATACAATTGTGCAACCTGGGCACTGACACAGACCAAACTGAACAAAATTGACGCTTTCCACCGGAAACAACTACAAAAGTCCTAAACATCCACTACCCTACAAAAATTTCCAACAAATCGCTATACAAAAAATGCAACGAAAAACCTTTATCCACCCACATAGTAGAAAGCCGTTGGCGCCTATTCGGCCATTTTGCGCAGAGATAAAGATATACCAGCGAACAAGGCCATGGAGTTATACTTCACTCGCATCGAAAAGGGATTTAGGGGAAGACCAACTACAACCTTAACAGTGATCCTCAACAACGACCTATCACGCACTCACAATCTTTCACTGAAAATGACTCAAGACTTGAACCACATACGTTCACTAAGTAAGTCAAGTTAATGCTTCACAGAAAGGAAAAACTAGTACCCCTCTCCTTGTCAATCTCATGCAAGTGAAATTTATAAAAATCGAATTCTGACTTTATAAAATTATGTATCAGCAAAGCCATAAGCTTTATAAGTTGAAATAATAAAGTATGGAGAAGCTTTTGATTTAATTTCAATTCAATTAAAAAAAGAAAAAAAATGTTAAGTAGAACTTTTCTTTTACTATAATGTCAGAACTTTCAACAAATCCTCTGTTGCTTTCAAGAAAAACATAATTCTATACAGTAGGATTCCAAAATCACCATAGATTAGCTCAGGTCTATTAATCCTTGGCTCAGAATATGACACTTGTACATCATCAATGAGTTTGTAAAATGACATGTCTAATTTTTTTAGATAATTAAAAAGAAATAAGCATTTGTTTCAGAGTAAACAGTCCAAGTTCTACTGTTGCTTTTTTTTTTTTAGTTAATGAAAAACCAATCAGCACATATTAATTTCTGTTTGCTTGATTTACCATAATCATTTAAGGCTTACCAAAAAAATGTACATATATTAAACTGTGATAAGATAAGTGTTACATGAGATTTTTATTATACCCAAACTACGCTGGCATTAGGCCTTGGCGGCAAGGAGAAAGGTAATGAAATGATATTTGGATAACAAAGAAAGGGAGGAAAAAGAAGAAGTATGTTCAGCACAAGAAGGGACATGTTCAATTTGTAATGAGATTTCATCCTAAATTTCAAGAGCCTAATTAAGAAGATTTAAAACATTTTGTTATATTCTCATAACCATCAGCATAGTAATCTTATACTGCATGAAAAAAAAAGTCTGCCTGTTTAAAAAATTGTATAAAGTTAAAATCTCAATTTTGTTATTGATTGAAGATAGGTGTTATCTTTAGGTAAAGCAATAAACCATACTTATGACATTGAAAAAGCCATTGGAAAAAAGAAGATATTTACAACGAATTAAGGAGATTTAAAAAAAAATGATTGCCAAAGACCTGCTCTGTATCCTCTTATTTATCAACCTTATCCTTTACCTTCTCCTCTATCATTTGTGAGAACAAACAAAAATCCAAAAAACATACCACATCCGAAATTCCTTTACTCATGATGCATAAAATGCAAATGCTTGGAGCAATGTAACATGAATTTTCTCTCACATAATGAATTCAATTGGAAAATAAAATGTCTGCTCCAAACTGAAAGAAAGCACACTTAAGAGATAACTGCCCACAAAAAAAATCTTTACTTTAAAGAAACTCCAAAGAAAAATGCTAGAAAGTAAAGTATAACACACACACAAACGTATCAAGAAATTTCAAGACATTAGACTAAAGCATTGCAATTGATCCAATTGGCTTTGATCCTCTGGGATGCTTTTGATGGAAAAAAGATCAAAGACAAGACTAGTGAAAACCTATTTAAATACTCCTCTTACAATCTGAGACAAAGACACTTTGCAACAACAACAAAAGAAGCCAACATTTCCATACAGATAGCATTGATCACAGTAGGATTAATATGGATAAAAGGTGGAGCTTAGCAAATATAGCATATTATCAAATTAGGTTGTAAACAAAACAGGTATGGTCCAGATAACCTGCCGGAATCAAGGAACCTCAATTTCCAGGACTTGTATTAAACTTGAATTAGTTTTAAAAAAAAAGAAAGACAGCATAAAAGCTCACATTATCTCAAGTGTGGAAAGACAGGCAGACAGAAAAAGAATGGTGGAACAAGTCAACAAACAAGAGATTGACACATGTGGAGAAAGATAACTAAGAAACAAACAAAAAATTTATTCCACATTGGCATTGAGCATGGCATTCCTTTTTACAATTGTTTAAAAAAATACATGTACATGCATGATATTATAGATTCTGGATGGATAAAAATTGCACATATACTCTCAAAATAAAGTATTTTCAAGGTAACAAAAAAAAAAGGGGGGGTTTAAAATAAAAGAGAATTGGCATAATTATGATGAAATGAAGCAATTGACCTTTTTACAAGTTAGAAGGATTATTTCAATAATAAACAAAATAACTTTTTTCTTCCTGCATAATTATTTTACCCATATAACTGATTTCAATCAGTACCGTAAGCAAATGATACCAATACCACTGGAGTGTTCTGTATTTAATTGCAAGAAAAATATAACAGACCAATAATATAATACATAGCAAAGGCTTAGGAATAAAAATAAACAGGCAATGCTTAAAGAGTGTGATGCAAAACTTCATTATTCCCTGACACATCTATGTGATTTAGTAGAATTTTCTTTATACCTAGCACTATTCAGACATATTATCAGAGTAAATATCCAAGTTTAAGGTAGACAATTTTTCAGAACAGACTAATACCAGATTTGATCTAACACTTCAACCTGTATATTATCAAATTAAAACTGTCAAATTTAGTTTGCCTATATCCTGTAAAGTTCACAGCATATATCTAGTGTGACACACATTTTGAAAGCCTAAATTTGAAAGTAAAAATTAAAACACCATATATTTGTACATTTACAATTATTCATATCAGAAATATCAAATACTTTATGCTACATTATGCTTTAGCTGTAAATACATAGTCTTTTAAAGCTATGAGTAAGTTTAACCCTAATCATATCTCATGTTTTCCCACCTAAACTGTATATTGAGGCAACATTTCAACACCATGTGCCGTAGGAAAAAAAATAACACATTCCTATCAGTGCATTGGGTGGTACATTGGACCCCATGTTTCGTAGAGAGGAAAAGCCAATATTTGTGCATCCTCTGCCGCCCCCCCCCCCCCCCCCCCCCCCAATAGCATTTGGAGAAATGAATAACTGAGGAATACACAAAGTTTCAAAAATAAATTCCTACTTCAAGTATAGTAAAACAGAGAGTAACTGACGCGTGGGATCGAAAGTTACCTGCGACTTATGATTGGGGTTAAATTGTTGGTGGGTGGGGAGGCATTGATGTTGGAACAGATCTCAATGATAGTCCTAATGGAGTATCTGACTGAGATCTTTCCAACAAAAGGACATTTTGTAACACACTTGAGTATGGCAGATTTCACACCTGGCTGAATTAAATACATGTATTCTTGTGTCTCTTTATCACTTGCAATGTACAGGTATTGCAGATAAGAAATTTTTTAGTGAATTAATTGTTCAAGTATTAAGAGCAAATGAACCAAAGACCTGTAAATCACCAATCTACCCAAAAGTCAAAAGAAAGAGCCTAAGCTAAAAAGGTTTGGTGATAACATTTAGTATGTAAAATCATAGGGATTATGGAACTTGCAAATTTCATCCTAAATATACATTATTAGAAAAGAAATAGCTAACATGAAATTTGAACATAGAGCAGCACCACTCTCACATTTTGAAGAATATGAGTAAAAGAAGAGTATGCTCCGTAACACCCCTCAAGAAAATTGATGAATTGTGAAAAACAATTCATACGTGAAAGGTTAAAACAGATTGTTTTGACTGAGTTATGACTGTTAGTCCTTCAAAAAAGACAATTTGAGACCATTACATTTAACATACACGCGGACACATTAAGAAATAAACCTAAAGTCAAGGATAAGCTTGCTTAGCTCACAAACATTACATTTTCACTGCATTGTAAGTATAAGAGTTATACAGGTTAAAGCAAAAATTTGGTCTTTCTAGACGTATATAACAAGCTCAAATTTTTAAATGTATTCATATAAGTGATATGAAACACAAAAACCTTTTTGAGTAAGTTTTCAACATTGAAAACCATCAAGCAACAAGTTGTACGTTTATATACACTCAGAAAAAAACAGGGATTGTACAATCATTATCTATGACTTTTATCTATATGTATGATAAATCTGAATATGTTACTGGTGAAAAAGGCTGACAAGTTCAATACAATAGACAAAGGCAACATAAGGGGGAACAAGGATAACATATTAATAGAGGACATTTCCTTATGTTTAGGGTGTTCATATAACATGCTCAGACACAGGTGTAAAACTATTATTTGTCAATGTAGGGGCTTAACTGACAAAATCACATAGTATGCAGACCGTTAAATCATAAATCACAATGAGCTGGAACAGAGTGTGAAATAAAATAATAATAGAATCTTACACTATATTAATTGTTTTCCTCCCTTACCCTCTTTCAACACCAGTAAGAAGCCAAAAATTCGAAACAGGAATAAAACAGAGAGAGCTTTCTTTATTAATTTATGATCCTTCAACAATTGTACGCTTGGAAGGTGGAATAAGATGATCAGGCAGCGTGACTGGCACTTCGTGTCCGTCTAGCTTGATTTGCATCAGATGATTGGCGAGGGCCCACTCATCAGTATCGAGCATGCCATCCTTGTCAATATCGGCCAACTTCCAAATCTGGGAACAGAATCAGGTGTTGATAAATTCCTTGTGAATTGAATTTTTGAGAACAGGCTAGGCTGTGATGGTAAAGTATTAACACAAGACCAGACCATTTTTAATTTCAGGATTGGAAAAGCTCAAGACATTTCAAAAAGCTTAGGATGACTGGTCTAGATTAAAATGCAATGAAAATTTGACTTCCATAAAAATTAAAATAAAAATTTTTTTTTAAGGACGTGAGTGCATGAATGCAATACTAAAGCTAGTTAAAGAGCAAGTAAGATGATAAAAACAAACATTATCTAAAATTGAAATTCAAAAAATTATGGGCAAGTCTAAAAATTGATATCACTTGTAAAATACATGTATACAGCAAAACAGACCAAAAACCACACCTAGAGATACCTGGATGTCAAACTCAATCCTCTAGAGCGCTAGACCAAAAAAAAACAACAAATCCACAGCAATCCATCACCTCAAAACAAAGCCCCATTCTCCAAATCTTAGAAACGTTGAGCCCTCTATCACCTACCGATACAATGAAAGCAATTTACCCATTTTCATAATACAATGAGTACAGACCTTCATTTTGTACGAGTTAGTCTTTTATGAACCTGGTGCAAACAAAAGTTTTTTTATAAGTTTTTTTTTCTTTTAATTGAATGTATCACAAGGCAACCCAGATGTGATGACCAAGAGAGCATGAATTTAAAAAATAAATAGTTCAACTTGACATGAGTACAATTAAAAATTTAAAACAACATTTCCATTGTGTGAGCTTCTAATTGAAGAATGATCTTTCAGTTTGGTAATAGAAATATAAAATTGTTGAATCAATAGTCCAGATTAAGGGCTCATAATTATTTAAGTTTGACGACAGTGGAGTCTCCTTTCCTATGACTCATCATCCTGATTGCATTTGATTACTGGGTGAAACAAATGTCTAGCCAGCCCTCATCATAGACTAGATCTGTGTACGATTCTTTTTTTTTAGCATATTCTATTCAAGATAAGACCATCATGCTATGCAGTACTTCTGTCTAGTGTCTAGTGATATTGCTGAAATGTTTCCGTAAAATTTTGCCTATACAATATCATTATACATTCTTCGTCTTCACATTTCCAACTTTTTTCTGTTGCCGCATATATTAGTTTCTCTACACTAAGGCAAACGAGAACTTGCTTTACAATGTGTGTACAATGTAGTCCCCTAAAAATGTAAGCATTTCAAAATCCCTTCTCAAATGTGGAATTTGTCATGTCAGTATGAGTGACTTTGTTCAAATCTCAAGTGGGAAAGATACAATTTTTCTACTAATTAAATTGCTATATCAAAGCAATAGATATATAAAATGTGTTTAGCTTAGGTGGGTAAAAGGAAAACTCAATATTTTAATATCAGTGACCTTTTTCAGAAACTAGGAGTACACATTTTTTTCTGATGGTGAAAAGCACTGAAATCAAACCTCTGCAATAGCAGTAAAATCATTATTAAGACTGCTTATCCATGCATTTTCATTACAAAGAAAATCCAGGATGGCCTTTTGTATCAATTGCTTAACATATGAAAAAGAAAAGTCTCCTAAACACATCTGGAGCAGAACACAACAATACAAATATGGCTGCCCCATGTTTATCTTTGCCAGCCTAAAGGCAAACACACACTTACCTTTGACAAAACAGTGTTTGGTAGCTTGGACTTGACCATCTCAGACTTGGCAGCAGCCCCTGAGATTTTCCCATTGATGGGGTTAAGCTTGGAGAATTTGTCATCATACTCGTACTTCTTGGCCTCCACGACCCACTCATGTTCCCCCCTTCCGGCGTCTGCCCCCTCGCCGCGGCCCACACCAAATGGGCTCTCTGTATAGCCTTCAAAGGCGCCCCCATGGATGTTGCCGTCAGCGTCCCCTGGGCTGGCTGCCATCTCGCGCTCCTCTGTAGGGATCATCTGCATGAGGCGAGCAATGTCCTGAGCAAGCATCTGGTCCACTGTTTCCAGAAGCTTTGGACGCAGCTGATGTAGGCAGAGAAGACGAATGTTCGTGCAAGTAAAAAATCAGGGACAATATAAGCAGAAAAAGAAAAAAAAAGAGAAGCCAAAAAATAAAGAGGACGGGAAATGGATAAAAGAAAGAATAATATGGCAATATTAAGGTTAGCAGTAGGGATGAAAAAAGTAGTAGTAGTAGTAGTAGTAGTAGTAGAAGTAGTAGTAGTAGTAGTAGTAGTAGTAGTAGTAGTAGTAGTAGTAGTAGTAGTAGTAGTAGTAGTAGTAGTAGTAGTAGTAGTAGTAGTAGTAGTAGTAGTAGTAGTAGTAGTAGTAGTAGCAGCAGCAGCAGCAGCAGCAGTAGTAGTAGTAGTAAAATTTAAAAAAAATTAACATGGAGCTTAGCGATAAAACAATAAGGCGGAAAGATTCACATGCCCTTGGCAACATGCACCAGCAGACAAAAGAGAAACGGTTCTACAACACATAAAAATAAACGTAGCTCTCCATCGCAACGATCAAATGCAATTAGCACAAAGGGCATGTTGCTCTCAAATGCATAATACTAGTCTATTATCGAATCTTCTTGCGTGGAGACTATCGTGAACGAGTTGCGCTGTGTTTACTCAAGTACGTGTAAAATTGTAAAGATAAATTGATGTTAATGCACTCTTTTGATACAGCGCAATGCCAACTTCTGAATTCTGAATTCTGTCCCCTACCACTATAATGTGTCTTTTAGCAAAAAATAAACTAAAATATGTGGTCTAGATAATCATAGAGATAGACCAATAACAATGCGAGAGATAAAGGAGAGGGGATATAGAGAGAGAAAAGTGGAGAAAAAAAAAGGAGGGGGGGAGGGGGGCAGGGGTTCAGTTTGAATGAAAATGCCACATGTACTATGATGCGATTGGTCTATTGATAAAATAACTGGAAATTACAAGTGCTGTGTGATATGTATTATATGATCTGCAGTAACCAGTACATACTCTGTGAAGTGCTAGTTAGCTACGTTTAATTAGGCCAGGAAAAGCTCGAACCTGGGGTATACATTATACTAAAGAGAGTGAAAGAACAGTATCAGTTCCGGCTAAATGAAAAGGCAACAGCTGATTTGCTCCATGCAGAACCCTCCCCCCCCAAAAAAAAATTGGTATAAAAGAAGTGGACTGAATCCATTTATCATGGTCAGTGGTCGTATAACCAACACCCATGAACCTAAGAAACGTTAAAGAAAATGAGGCCGCTTTGTCCTCTCCACAAGATACATTTAGCACGGTGCAATAGGTTAGCGTATTCCAAATCAATTATTCAGTTTAATTTCATATTGCCGTGCCAAGGCCCGATTTCTTTTCTTAACGACGACCTGAATGTTTTGTCCATCGAACAACATAGGTGTGGATTGAGACCTTTCATAAAGCAGCTGCGTATACTTCAAATATACCTTTGTTAAAAACCTCTGTCAATTTACATAAGGGCTCTAATGGGAAGCTTCTCTCTAGTACGCGAAGTACTTTTAAATTAGAATACATCAGTGTGGCATTAGAGCATCAGTAAAATAACCCGAAGACGGATAAAGGAGAGATGCGGTAAAGAAGGAAAGGAGAGACACCACCACTTCAAAAAAAAAAAATAAAAAAAAGAGCGTGCGTGGAGGGATGTCGAGGAATGACAAGATCAACATGGGTTTTATGAAGGAAAATAGGAAAAGAGAGGCGAACAATTATTGTTGAAGGACATGATGGAAAGTGGGCGAGAGAGAGAGAGAGAGAGAGAGAGAGAGAGAGAGAGAGAGGGAGAGAGAGAGAGAGAGAGAGAGAGAGAGAGAGAGAGAGAGAGAGAGAGAGAGAGAGAGAGAGAGAGAGAGAGAGAGAGAGAGAGAGAGAGAGAGAGAGAGAGAGATGACAGACAGACAGACAGAGAGAGGGGGAACAAAGAGACAGGCAGAGAGAAACAGAGACAGATATAAAACAGGGGACAGTGACGAGGACAAGTAGGCCTAGGTAAAGTAAAAAGTAAATATTTGATCAGATACCCCCACCGTCTGATGTGTATACGTCTCTTCAGGCGACTGAAACTGTATTTTAAGATACCAGTAACTGCTCTTTGCATATCACTATGTTTCCAGGTGTCATGACAAAGAGATTCGACGTTGTAAACTATAATAGACTCGCCCGTCCTAGTCTCTACATCACAACACTTGGTTCTATATCGAAGTGGGCACTCTGGTCTATCATTTCAGAATTTTTTGTTAGTTCTGACCCACATGTCGGTTATGTATTGACTTGATCTGATCTCTGCATTTAAACATTTTTTATTCATGTACTGTATTAGTTTTTTGTTTGTTATGGTCTGTTTTGTTTTGTTTTTGTTTCAGATACACAAAACTTTGTCTACCCTCAATATCTCCCCTACACGTACCTTCTTCCCCTTCCTAACTAACCGATTCCCAAAATGATTGAAAGTAGTTTCACATTAAAAAAAAAATCTCAGGTCAATATTTGAAAGACAAGGGTTCTCCTTTCACAGCGATAAGCGTTTTGTTGACTCAGAAAAATAATCTTTGGTGTAAATCAATGTTGCACTTTTTTTTTCGAAGACAAATTTCGCACCATTCAGCATTATGGCTTACTGTTACTAAGTAGAAATGCTATTTCTAACTAAAACCTTAATCAGAACCCATGACTTCAAACTAGACAACACAACCAATTGTGAAATCGCATTCTCTATCGGGGTGGGCCGGTGTCAATACAGTTTGAAGTGACAGATGGAGACTCAAGTCCTGGTTCCCGCTCTGACTGTGTGTGGAAGCACGAACATCTGTTAGGCGTTAGTATTGGGACGCGTCCACGATGTAGCCTAGTTGTTGACGATAGATATTAAGAAACCCACGAAGCTCAACCAAACACCATATACATATATATATGTTATAAAAAAAATCATATATATATATATATCGTGGTGATGAGTAATACAATGACAACGGGTGACACCATCACTCCCCTTAGACTAGAGTTGTGGTCTTCAGATCGCTCATAGGCTCCGTATGAGGAGCATAATTATATCTACGATTCGACGCCGGCATAAATTCCCATAGCCTATCATCTTCAATTTCGCTACGGACGCTGTCATCGTAAGGCCTCTAATGAAAGGAATCATACTTACTAATCCTTCCGAACCTATGTTAATAAACAAAACAAAATTAACCCAACGTACCGCGTGGAACTTTGTGAAGTCTTGGTGTTGCAGCTGCTCCTGCATGCGCTTCACGTCTGGGAAGTCTCCGGGCGAGATCTGGTGCTCGCGCTGCAGCTGGGCGAACGTCTCGGGCAGCTTGTTGATGAGGTCCTTCTTCTTGGAGTCCTTGCCGAACATGGACGGCATTTCCTTCTTCAGGTGGGAGATGATGTACGCGTGTACCTGAGAGACGGGGAGTAAATATGTTAAGAGTTAAACCAGGTGGTATATATCATTATCAGTGAGGTCGTTTAGAAAGCGAAGCTCATTCCTAGTTTAACCGGGTCTCCTAAATCTTATGAAAAGCCCTATATGGCCACGGAACCCCATGTACAGATGGCTAGGACTTGGTTGGTCACATTGTACTGATGATACGAACCCAACTAGTAGGGAAAACGCGGCTGCCATAGTTCGGACCACGGACCTCCTGTGTAGGAAGCCGATGCTCTATCCCAGCATTACTGTGCCCTCAAGTAGGATAGAACTAGAAAATTAGAAACGAGTGCTACGTTACACATACAGAATAATTTTAAACTTGCCCCAACCCCTCCCCCGGCTCTCTTTAAGCATTGAAACTAGACTTGACATAAAAGCTCATAATCAGCTAAATATGCTCTGCTACTCTAAGATTGTTTTGAACTGAGTGGCAGATGGTGGTTGTAAAAGCAAGACAATACAAGTGAAGACAACACACCATATTGTCTAAAATTGAGAAGCAACAAACATACCAAAACACTTGTAATTGCATTAATAATACAAAAAATTAACATAACTTAAAATTCAAAAGAGGAAAGTTGTATTTTCTTCCCTTAAGCTTGCTTCGTTTTCTTTTTGTTTGTGTTTATTTTCAGGATTATTTTTAAAAAGCACGTTAGTGTTTTGTTTTTTAATTTAAAAAAATGGGTTTGAGATCAATAAAATGATAGTGGGGGAGATAGAGAGAGGGAGAAAGAGAGTGGGGTGGGTAATAACATGTTTAACAGGAGCCTCGAGTTTAGTTTTTTTTTTTTATTTGATTCCACGTGGAACATAGGGCTGCAGCAAATTCCCTCCACGGAACTCGGTTCTGACTAGTCCTCTTCAGATTGGCCCGTGTACGGCGGCTTTCATCTTAGTATCGGTGCTTCGCCGCCAAGTCTGCTTCGGAATCCCGACCTTGCGTTTACCTTGGGGGTTCCTCTCCAGCGCATGCCTTGTGATGTTGGATACAGGCTTCCGAAGCGTCTGGCCTATCTAACCTGCGCTTTTCTTATCTCCATCTCGATGTGGGTTTGCTTCGTTATGTCCTACAGTTCTTTGTTCGGGATAACTTCAGGCCACCTAACGTTGAGGATGTTTCTGAGGCATCTGCTGATGAATGGTTGCAGATAATGGCCGTTGGTCTTGTAACGCACCAGGTTTCTGGGTCATAGGGTTAGACCGACTTCAAGTTGGTATTGAAGATCCGGATCTTGTTTTGTACCGGCAGGGCTGTAGACCTTAAGGTTGTCTTTTTAGTATTAAAACCGTGTCGGCCCCCATTAATTCGGCATATTATGATGTCCTCGTCTGTCCCAAGGGTGCAAGCAGTGTCCCCCCGCCTATACTTACAACACTGTCAAGATAAACAAACGTGTAGACTGGTATACCAGATTTTTTCCTGATGCAGCTGCAGTGGCTCTACCTGTTTGTTATTGATTCGTATGGTTTCATTTTTTCCTATATTTATCTGGAGCCCAGTCTTCCCGGCTTCTTATCACAGACGATAAAGCTTCTCTTGTGCCTCTTGTCTTTGTGAAAGAAGGCTGATGTCGTCTGGAAAGTCAAGATCCTTCAGCTGCCCCATGAAGGTCCACTGGATACCCGTCTTTTGACTTTTAGTTGACTTTCGCATTACCCAGTCAACCACCATAAGAAAGATCGTCGGCGAGAGCAAACAACCCTGGCGCACACCAGTTTTCACGTTGAAGGGTTCCGTTAGTGTCCCAACGTGGATGACCTGACACGTGACTTCTTTATAAAGTTTTTGAATTATATTATTTGGTAGAAAGCAATAGTGGTATACCAGTCTCCAGATGACATGTTGGTCGACACTGTCGTCGAATGCTTTTGAAAATCAACAAACACTGCATACTGGGGGGGGGGGGGGGGGGTGTGTTGAAAACCAGACAAGGCGGGGGGGGGGGGGGGGGTCTGCCACTTCAGCGACCGTTCGATGATGATGCGCGTGGTAGCTATGTGGTCTGTAGGAGCCCCGAGTCGAGAACATACTTTTTAAAAGTTACGAAAGCTTTTCCATCATTCAATAGTTAACATTGTTGCTGTGTATATAAAATACTAAAAGATTGTCGGAATGTAAAACGAAAACATGGATCAATATTTCTTATGGATCAATGCATACCTATTACCAGTATCTCGTTCGCATAGCTATGCCTCCTTGAGCCTGATTCAGAATAAATAGCATTAGTAAGCCAAATGTAATACGGTATACATATCACACTCCCCACCTGCATTAGTTTGTACATTCATGAGTATACACGCGTTATCTTGATCTTGATCAATAAAAAGTCATATTAAGCAGCGCTCGGCTCAGAACCACAAGATATAGAGTTCATGAATTTTATAATCTGTGCTCAGAACTGCCCCTAACATAAAAAAGAAAGAAAACCTGTGTATGCTGTTAAAAAGCACCAGATGTATAAGTCATGATTGGTTATTAAGTGACAAGGCAGAATTTAGATGCATGAATGGTATATTCATTTGTTTTTTACTCACACCCAGCTACCAATGGAGATTACAACATTACCCCCCCCCCCCCAATTGAGAATTACAACCTTCCCCCCCCCCCCCAATCCCATGTATTTCAAGGAAAGCAATACTAAAGGTTTTTGGCTTTTAGGAGCTGGGGTGGAATCGCTAAGAGATAAGAATAAATCATTTATAGATCTGTGTTGACTGGTTTTTTTTTGTAACGTGATAAATCTATGTGAGTATAGTTCTAATTTTATCAGATAACAGGTGGCACAATGAGCAACTGACGCAGTAATAACGCGTAGGGAAGCATTGAACACTGGGCCTTGTTTTATGTTTTATTATTCCGGGTAGAAACTGTTTAAAACGTGTTCAAATGGATATTTAAATGATAATTAAATAATATTTATATATAAAACAAATCAAGAGAGCTATTGAACCAAGATAATTTAATTTCAAAACGTATGTAGATCGGTATGAACTGGGGTAGACGTTTAAATAAGCAGGGTTTTGTTGGTGGTTTGGCTAAAGTGGAGGGTCGCTAACTGATTTTAGCGTTGACCTTTAAAGTGTGTCAGCTTGATGAGCGGGTGATGTGCGGTTGTGCGCAGTTCAGTCCATCTAAAAACACTGTCTACCAAATGCCATTAAAAAGTGTATATAAAAAGTTGGTCGGAAAGACCAATACAGGGGTAGAAAAACCAACAGACAGACAAGCATGCACAAGGAAAAGAGGTAGAGAAAGAAATACTGGTTTGGGAAGGATAGGGGTATCACTTTGAGCCATGAGAAGATTGGCTTCAACCTGTTACACTAGGGCTAAGAGCGAAACCACCAGATTAGAGAGTTTGAAATCGCATGGCTAAAATAAGGATCATGTACATAAAGCAGTATGATTAAGTCATTGTGATTGAAGGTTTAGTGTTCACAACACACAGGCCCTGTCAATATTAACGAGCTGAGGGGAACAGAAATTATCGTCACATGACTGGTTCGATATTTTAGGGCTGAAGAAATGAATAGTCATGTCGAACTCTTTGCCATATGAAATGTCTAAAAAATGAGAATGGGTGAGAATAAAAGATCAATGATATGCATCTAGTTTTCGTGTGATGAGCTATGTTTTTCCCTCCTAGTCTATTTATTCAGAAGCGATTACACAAGTGACCAAGGTATGGGGAAAAAACGAAGCCCGCATAAAATGTGTGTGACAAACAAAATACAGCATTGATGGCAGCTGCGTCAAAAAAAAAGATGTATAGATGTTTTGAGAAAGAAATGCACCTGAAATCGAGACTAGGGATGTAGGAATTTCTACCAATAGCTAACTCTACGCGTATTGTGTCCGGTAGTGGTGTAAAACGGATTCTCTTTAGGAACGACATGGTAAACAAAGCACCAGTTAATGTCAAATTTACTATACAGAATAAGCTTGAAGCAGGTACGGTTAAGTACTGCCTTCCAAACTCTCTACCAATTTTTTTTTTAAATCAACACAAATCACACACAACCCATGCAAATGTTTAAATGTCATGCTACCAAAACATCCTGAAGCAACATTACTCACTGAGCAAACCCCGACGCTCCCAAGGAGCGTTAGTGCGATAACAGCATTCATAACCACTGGTCATATTTACCTTTCTTTAGTACTTACTGCCTTACAATATCATCATCATAACAGTCGTTTTTATGCCTGCTTGTTTTCTTTTTTTCTTTTTGGTTAGAAACCTGTCTAATTAGGTATGCATGTATGAGCATCTAAGACAAAAGTTTCGTTCTATTGAAAAAAAAATTAAAACAGTAAAGGGTACAATTGAAGGCTGGCCGCTTTAAACGAAAGGTTCATTAACTGTATAGGGACAACTCTGGCTACGGCAAGAGCACGATCTTTATTAGTCAAGTCCAGGCATTCAAGGCATGTCTGTTTCATCTCTCAGTACATGTCAACGCCAATTTACAACACGTACTCACACGCACTGGACATACTGATGATGGCCAGACTTGCCCTCACTACCGCTTCCTGAAAGGTCGGGTACAGTTTACTAACATACGTCTAGCAAGACTAACGTGTGGTAAATAATACCAGACGGGAGGCGGCAGGCTACCCGCGTGATGCGTATTCGAACAACCCTGAAGTGGGAGACGAGAAAGATATAATTACTTAGCACACTTGTGATTGAAGACTTCTTTTTCCGTTCTTCGCGAACAAAGCAACAGTTGCTGATTAATTTTCAACCACGGATCAGGTGCAGTATGGAGGAATGATACGGAGAGCTTGACTACAATACATGACAGCGGTTAATCTATACCGCTAATACTTTCATTTTAACAGAGTGTGTGAGAAGATTAATTTGTTTGTTCAATATACATGTATGTAATAGGAGTGAAAGACGACCACAAGTTCTATACGCGACGAAAAAATTCCTGCTGAATCATCATTTAATTACCATTTATGTATATATATATATATATATATATATATATCCAATCCTAGATTAATGAAGTCAGATCACCGAGTCTCCGTTAAATATGGCGTTGCATTCTTCCTCGAATAGTCTAAGTTAGCGTACAAATAAAAAGATAACAGAAGCTCATGATTTGGGTCACAGCTGCGGTGAAAATACCTTGCATCAGGCTTAAGCTTCTATTATCATAGCTCACAGTCACGTTAACAGTATACATTGAGTATAAAGGAAAACCTGTTCATGTCACGCTTATAATAATACCACATGTCATCAAGTTTTTGAAAACTTAATCATTTCGGGTGCTTTTTTCAATCGATAAATACATTTAAAAAAATGAAAGGTACTGGCTTACTTTTTGTAAATGGACATTATCAAACTAGCAAACCAAAAAAGCAATTCCGATATGCATAAAACAATTAGTGCACGGAATCAAGCTAGATCTGCATTGCTATATTATGGCACTTAGTCTTACGAAGATACACCCGTCATGGACAACATTATAACGGACTTGTATTGCACTTGTGAATATGTATTACACAATGTATTGTGAGGCTGTACCACACGGCAACAGCTGGTTAGAGGGGATTTATTGTATTGATCCTAGAAGTCTTTTTTTAGAAGCGACTCGCTCTCTTATACTAAATTGCCATTTCACACTGCCCAGATTAATGATGACTACGCATAAAATCACGTCAATTAATGAAGGATTTGTCAACAGAACCTGCCATTTGTTTGTTTTTTGTTGTGTTGTTTTTTGTACACAAAGCCTCGAACTGCTACCGTTCCATTTCTATCCAAACAGTGTAACCAAAGTCGGAACACACAACATCATAGTTATTTTTTGTCCAATCGAGATATCAATTAGTTTGGCTGGCCTTGTTCGTGTACCTGTAAGAGCGATCGGCCCAGTCATAAATCAGGTATTGGCTATCGTAGAATACGACAGGGCAGGACAACCATCGTACAAGTTTAAAGTACAGAGGAACAAGAAGCAGAGCAATTCAAATTAGAACTGAGGAAAAAGTTCAGTGTGCTCTCCTTACTACCAGATGACACAACTGAAGAACAGTGGCAAAGCCTGAGACTAGTGAGAGAGACCCGGAAGGCGACATGTTCAACAGTTTTGGGCAAGAAGACCAGGAAACACAAGTACTGGATCTCAACCGGTACCTGGACACTCATCACTGAAAAGAAAAACCTGAAACATCAGATCAATCAGACCCAGGAAATAAAGATAAAGCATCTACTACAAGCTCGAATCTGGGATAAAAATAGAGAGGTGAAGAAAAGTGCCAGGAAAGACATAAGAAAGCAATATCTAAAGAGCTCCTGAGAAGAGATAGACATGATATGTTTATCTGATTAAAAACAGATCACAAAGTTCCATAGGGTTAATATAAGTAGAAGAGTAAAAGCATTGAAATGAGCGATCGTGCATTCGATCCCTTAAGCATAAATCATTTTGATGGAGTGTGATCCCAATTTTAAACATACTACTGCCCGAAAGAAAATGGCTCTCTACAATATTATTCAATAAAATTATGAGGTAAAAACTACTAAGAGTGAGAGAATGCGAAAAATGTTATAGAAAACATAATTATTGTTATAACGCATTATGATAAAAAGAGAGAGAGAGAGAGAGAGAGAGAGAGAGAGAGAGAGAGAGAGAGAGAGAGAGAGAGAGAGAGAGAGAGAGAGAGAGAGAGAGAGAGAGAGAGAGAGAGAGAGAGAGAGAGAGAGAGAGAGAGAGAGAGAGAGAGAGACCCCAAACAAAAATAATACAAAAGACACGCCTCTCAATTTTCACGCGGGCGCTGCTGTGACATATAATGTCACCCGCAGGAATGCCGAGTATGGGCATGTCCTTCTAACTCTAAGCTTTGGCATGGGGCGGCGGCACTGGAGAAACAGCAAACAGGTAAACAACTAAGCAACGTCTGATTCACCAGAACATACATGTACTAATTATAGTATGGAAACACAGCCGGCTGGATCAATCCATGCAGAGCGATACTGTCATATATACTGACTCATCCTACTGCGCGTTGTATTTATACTAATACGACCGGAATAAGCTTTCATTTCTATCAACCATTCAGATAAACATTTCGAATAAATTAGCCAACCTTATGGACCGATTCATATATTAATACGTGGGTCTAACACGAGTGTAATGCGTGAAACAGCGTGTTTCTTTACTTACAATCATGAATTCTACGTGAACGATTAACATGAAAAGAAAAAAAAAAGATCCGGATATAATAACAGATTGAGAGTGTAGGGATAATTGTACTTTTTTAAAGTATTATTTTTAAGACCTCTTCAAACTACCTAAGAATTTAGCTCTGGGTGAAAAAAAGTGGGACAGAAAAGATTATCTGAAATTCTAGAGGGGAATAAATAAATACATTGTATTACTGAACGGTTATGTGGATGTCAAACATAATTCCGGCAAATCAAGATTCGCAAGAAGAGCAATGGAGAAAAAAATTCTAAAAGACCCATGCAGATAAATTGAAAGATGTGGAATTTTCAGAAACACAAAAATGAAAATGGGCAGTGAATATTGCTAGATTGACGGACAAAAATAGATACCGAATTGGAATCAATTTGAACCATAATTGGGGAGAGTTCTTGAGGCAGGCAACCAGTGGCGGGTGCGAGAGAGAAGGGAGAGGTTTTGCTGCTACAGAAAATATTATTACGTTTTGATACTGGAATAAATGAACAATTCAGTTATTCACACATGTTGTGTTCACATAAGTAGTAGTAAGTTCATATTGTGGTGGTGATATGGTAAGGGGAAAAATAATGATGACTGTTGGTATTAGACTCATTCAGTCATTGGACATGGGAGGAGCAGTAGAATATTAAGTTACTCAGCATTGGATGTCTAAGTCCTATGAATGATTCTCCGAAAAATCTTGGGGCGTAAAAATTAATTATTATTTTTTACTTTATATCTAGGTGTTTGTGGTTGCAGTAATCAAAGTTTTAAAGTTTTGTGGTGTCAGAATCAATGATATTATAGCAAATTGAGAAAGAGAGGAGAGAGAGAGAGAGAAACAATATCGAGGCCAAGTACTTGAAGTAGGTTAAGTATAAAGTAATCATTTGATCAGACATCCCATGTGCATTGTCTGCTGAGTGTATACGATCTATTCAGGCGACTATAGCCGCTTTAAGATGTATACCAAAAACCACTACTTACACTTCATTGAGTTTCCATGTGTCATGACAAAGAGATTCGACATTCTGAACTATTTTAATATATATACATACACTGTATACTGCCTCTTCCAGTTCTGTAGTGAAGGGTGGTAAATTTTCACGATCAGAAAAGTAGATGATTGTTTGCTCTGTTGTTTTAGATCCAACGTTAACACTATATATATATTTAGGACATTTTGTGGAGCTATAGACCAAAAGACTAACATCTGACAATTTTATGTGCTACCACAACGAGACAGTGCGGGGATACCTGGAATCCTGTTTCAGCCGGTCATATGATTCTACTGACACCAACCCAATCAGTTGTAGATGAAATTGAACATATAAACTTGTATTGAAACCGGGGAACTCTGGATTGCTAGACCAACGCTCTACCACTTTAGAGCAGTTAGGCCCAAGAAAAGTAGGTTAAAAAGCATAATAAAAGAATTCTGTGAGTTAAACATGTATACTAAAGTAAATTCTTGAGGACAGGTTTTCTTCATGCCTGAGATAAAAATGTGAACATATATTTTTTCAAATTAATTGACAATAATCATTAAATGCCTCTAACAGTAACACATTACCTTTGCAAGTCTTGCTCTTTTGATGAGGTCATTTAATTTCCGCAATGCAGCGTTCCGTGGCAGTAATTGCAGGTCACGAAATAAATCCATTTCTTCTAATTCAAAAAGACGACGATTTTGATCAAATTGCAAGGGCTGATCCCAAAATGAACCAATGTAGACTCTAGCCACTTCAGGAGTGTTTAACACTTTTCCAAGGGACCACATAAGGGCGCCATAGACTCTCATCAACTGCTGATGGTCAATCATGTCTGCCTTGTTTAGTACAATGCGAATCTTATCATCGTGACCTTTGATAGCCTCAATTGCTCTTCTGAACTCGTCAGAAATATCCAATTTATGAGCATCAAACAGTAGGATTATCCTATCTACCCTTTCAGCAAACCACTCAAGGACACCAGCAAAATCATAACCTCTGTCAACTCTTTGTTTCTCACCAGACAAGATCCCTGGTGTATCCACTATTGTGATACTGTCTAATACAGGATTTCTCATATGGGAGCATTGGAATCTATTCAAAAAGGCATTTCCGAACTTTGTAAGAGGTCTAAACTGTTTCTTTGGATCCACAACAAGTGCATTTCCAGGTATGACTCCCTCTTGTTCAGAACCCATTACAGCAATGAATCGATCTGTGGTTGGTTCAGGACCAATACGGATACCAGGAAAATCTTGCTCTAGTAAATAGCGAATGAATGTGGTTTTTCCTGTTGAGTATTGGCCAATTAACAGAATCATAGGCTTAGCATCAAAATCCGGTTCATCCAGCTGAGGTGAATGGAAGTCATGAAATTTGTAGGTTTCTTCCAGTGGTAGCAATTTACTTTTGTAAACTTTTTTCAGGCCCTCAACAACATTGTTGAACACCTCTGGCTCTTTTCGACGCTTATTGTCGTCTGATAACCATCTCATCATGATGCTGTTTTAAGTCGATTAAATGGTATATATCTATAGAGATCTGATTTCTAGATCTATTAATTATATTAAATTATTATTTAAGAATTGTTTACTTTAAGATCTAGATCTAGCTGGATGTAATGTTTTGGTCTAGATCTGAGAATATTTTTTTTCTAATTAACGTTAGTTATAAACTAACAAAACAATTGTTAAGTGTGAATCTTGACTCATCTGCTGCCCGGTTTATCACTTCTGGTATCTTCGATCTTGATATAATTGACTCATAGAAGACAAGAAGGGAAACACACTACGTCGTCTACAACTGTATGAAAGGTAACTCCTAGATCACAGTGTTGCCGGAAGAAGAGAGCACAGAAATGAATCGGAAGTGTGTTGTAAAAAGATCGTTTTATTGCGCATGTCTTAAACCCCACCTTTACCTTTGAACTATGACTCTGACCTTTAAAAAATGAATAAATTATCCGTGACGTCATGTCAATATTATGTTTTCGTTGAGAACTAGGGCACTGGTCAACCAACACTATAACCAAGTTAGACCAACCCAGCTGCTCTCTTACTAGTTACAACACGGAGATCTAAGTGAGAACAGTCTTTGTGAAGCTTTGTCCACAACAGGACCTGCAAGTTCCCACCTCAACACAGAGTGAACAAAGAACACCCACTATCAAAATAAGACTTCTGGTTTTACAACAACGTGAAGGTATGTTCTAAAATTGATCCCAACAATTACAATAAAGGAGAACAATTTAAACATTAAATCATCGTAGTTTCCAACGATTCATAACTAGATCTAGATATCTAGAACCAATGAGCCAGGGGTAGAATGCAAAAACAAGACATAGCTTACGTCTCGTCGTAACAATATAAGAATGGGAAGGCTTACAACGAGACGTAAGCTACGTCATGTTTGTGTATTCTACCCTAGGTCAGACCATTTGGCCCATAACTTGACTAAGGGACCATTGTTTTGCTACATATAGATCTATATCCAGATCTGGTCTATTATAATAGCAAATAGTGGAATATTAAGGTGAGCAAATATAAAGGTGGTAGCTGTAGGTACTTTGAATTCATCGCTGTGAAGGAGAAAAGTTGTCCCAGAAGCTATTAGTATAAAATAAGAATTTTTTGTAAATTAATAGTGAGATGGTAATGTTATTCCCCCTTGGGTCAGCTGTTGAAACCAGTGCATATCAGGTTGATATGAGTTGTGATCTTTACTTTTACAACCAGCAGCTTTCTCTAGAAATTAGTCTCTGCCTAAAAACTCTCTTTTTCTTTCTCTCTCTCGCCCCCTCTCCTTTTCGCTCTCTACATCCAATCTCTCATCTTTTCTCTCTAGTCTACCCCTTCGCTATCTTACTATTATTTCTTTCCTTCTCTCTCTCTCTCTCTCTCTCTCTCTCTCTCTCTCTCTCTCTCTCTCTCTCTCCTTTTCTATCTCTGACCCTCTCGATCTCTCTGTTTCTTTCTCTCTCACAGTCTCACCCCCTTTATCTTTTCGTTTCAGTCTATCTGTCTCTTTCTCCGAACTCTCTCCTATCTTCATCGCTTTTTTTTTCTTTTCTTCTTGCTCTTCTCTCTTTTATTCCTTTCCTCTCACCCTGACCCTCTCTCACAGGGCTGCGGATGTCTGAGGGGCGCAATCCCCAATCGTATGATCGCATATTAGATTTTGTTTTATTTACGGACATTAAATTCTGAACCCTAAGTTAACAAGAGCATGGACTGTTTCTATAGTTATCTAAGACCATTAGGAGATGTGTACACTGCTGTAGACGTGTGGTAATGCCGGTAAGCAATCTGATCGAAATAAAAAAAATCTTTTATTCCCCATCGTCAACTCCCAGTATTATTAGTCCGAAGACAGACAACTTCAGTTAAAGAGTTTAACATGCAGGTGTGAAAAGCTGGCTGCTCTAGACTGAGAACTATGTTTATTGCACTGACTAGAAAGTATTAGTTGACAATTCAAGCAAGGTGCCTTATTACAACTCCTTGTTAAAGTCATTTGTTCTCTCTCTCTTTCTCTTCTTTTTATCTCTTTTTCGCAACCTCCTTTTCTCTCCCTATCCTTTTTGTTCTCTCTCATGAGGTGGCCTAAGAGTATAGCGTGTGGGCTCTAACGAGAGAGCTACGGGTTTGATCCCTGCTTAGAGCGCTTCTTTTTTAGTACTGGTTTAGTCAGTGTTAGTTTTCTCTATCACTCTCTTACTCTTAGATAAGAGGCAAGGTTATAGCACACAGCCTTCCCAGGCCCATTTTCTTATCCTCTTGTTAGGACCTGCACCTTCTAAGAACCCACTTTTCTTGTCTCTTGAGGAGCGAGTTCATAAGCGGGTACCACTATCGATACAATAGAAAATTTTGCTGATCTTCTCAGTTTTCTCCAAAAATCCATTTTAGCTAGGTGAATGTGAAATATGTATGACAAATAAATTGGAACTATGCAATCAATGGGTGTGACTTTGACACCCCACTTTAGAAAAAGAGAAAAAATAGTCCTATCAGGTGAAATAGACACTCCACAGATAAACAACAGATCCATTAGGCAACAAGGTGATCCAAGGATATCTTCTTATTGAAAGGTTGTGGCCAAAAGAAATTGACAAAGATCAAAAAGAGAAAAAAAGAATAGGGTAGCAGAAGGAAAGAAAGTTGAACAATAGAGAGAAGAAGAGTGGAGTGATAAGGAGGAAATGAATTCAAATTTCTATAGAGAAGAAGAGGAAAAAGAAGAAAATATATATCAAAGAAAAAGAAAGGAAAAGAAAGCCAAGCGAAAAAGAGGAAAGGAAGACCATAGAGGAGAAGAGGAAATAGAAATTTAAAAAAACTGAACCAGAGAGAAATTTGCCATTTGTACATGCAAAATTGTGGTGAGAGATAGTACAGTTCTTAGAAATCTATGAAAGCTATACATTGTAACTTGATTGATGGCAAAAAGGCAAATCTGTTTCATGTTATTTTCTTTCACTAATCGAATTTAAGTTTTTATATTCGGAAGTTATGCATTCATTTACTACCTCAGATTACGTAAGATGGGAAGGATTTTTCTACAACACATTGGAGGGTCCCGTATCTTCACCTGTGGAAACTGCAATATTGCTCTCACAAATAGAGATGAGTTAATTTCAACTCGATTTACTGGTAAGTAAATTTATGTCTAATACAGTAATAGCAATCATTCAGTGCAGTTTTACCGCAATGATTTTTTTTTTTTTAATAAGAACAGTTTGGAAGTAAGAGATTCTTAATTGACCAAAAAGGCTTGGCATTTTCCACTTAACTGAGTTTATTCTTCTTCGGTTTACAATAAATTAAAGCATGTATTGTTTTTAAAGTTATAAAGGTAATTATTTTGAGCACTCCTAATGACTTAGATATTTGAGTAAAATAGATCGGAAAAAAAAAATTCTACAACTACAGACCTCTACATAGTTCAAAGTAAATCATCACTAAATCATCAAAGTAAAGGCCATGCCTTTCAAATACAATAGGGAATAAAACTAATAAAATCAAGATCTCTGAGTTACCACAAGTAGTGCCACTATTTTATTGCATGATAGTGATGAGCCCTCAGAGACTTGACAGGCTGGTCCATACAGTTTAAGAGCACAGTAAAAAGAAAGAACTTCTGTTGCCTGTTAAAAAAACTCAAACTGTTAACTGAGACAGGTGCAGCTCTGTTGCAGGTGTGATAGTAAACAGAGAAAAGGCGGAGCATGTAGGCAACTTTGAGTATCCAGGGTCTGGGATTGACGTGGAGGTAAAATCGCTCAGTATAAATAAATAAAAGAATTTTAGAATATCAATAGCCCGGCACAAATGGAAAGACTTGAGAAACTCTGGAAGAGAACAAGCAAAGAGACAAAACTGAAAATCATAAGATCTTGCATATGCCCATTGCCAAATATGGATGTGAAGGTTGGACAATTACAAAAAAAAAAAAACAGATGAAAAGAAACTGTTCTTTTTAATTAAAATGCTACAGAAAAGGGCTTAGAGTTCCATTTACAGCACACAGACGATATGACGATATAGGAAAAAAAACTTAAGATCAAACGAAATTGGGCAATTGACTTTTGCATACCATCAAAGAAAGAAAAGTGAAATGCTTTGGGCACCTTAAAAGAAATGACAGTTGGGAAAGACATATCCTAGAAGCAAAGCAAGGGCAAAACGAAGACAGGGCAGACTTACAAGAAAGTGGATGGATGACATCAGCGACTGGATACACATGGGGCCCAACGACGCAGGAAGGATCGCTCAGAGAGCTGTTCAGACTGATTGTACGGAAAAGCTTCATCAGACAAAACCGACAAGCCAGCATGATAATGATGATAATCTTCTCTTTTATTTGCAACATTTCATATAATCTTTTTCTTAACTAAATTCTTGCAACATTACAGAACTGAGTAAGCGGATGGGCAATTTAAAAAAATTTAATTTTGTTTCAGTATTGTGTTCTTGATGTGTTTCATGATTAGGGAATACTATAAAAGCGTCTGGTCCAGGGCATGTATGCAAATGCACGGAGTCAGGTCCGGGTAGGTGACGGTTACAGTGAAGAGTTCGAGGTGAAAGTTGGAGTCCACCAAGGTTCTGTACTCAGTCCACTGCTGTTTATCGTCGTTCTTGAAGCCCTTTCTCGTGAATTCCGATCTGGTGTCCCCTGGGAGGACCTTTATGCTGACGACCTAGTCATCATAGCGGAGTCACTTGAGGAATGTATCAGTAGGCTGTTGACGTGGAAGGAAGGTATGGAGGAAAAGGGTCTGAGAGTGAATGCAAGGAAGACCAAGATCATTTAGACGTGTGGTAATGCCGGTAAGCAATCTGATCGAAATCAAAAAAATCTTTTATTCCCCATCGTCAACTCCCAGTATTATTAGTCCGAAGACAGGCAACTTCAGTTAAAGAGTTTAACATGCAGGTGTGAAAAGCTGGCTGCTCTAGACTGAGAACTATGTTTATTGCACTGACTAGAAAGTATTAGTTGACAATTCAAGCAAGGTGCCTTATTACAACTCCTTGTTAAAGTCATTTGTTCTTTCTCTTCTTTTTATCTCTTTTTCGTAACCTCCTTTTCTCTCCCTATCCTTTTTGTTCTCTCTCATGAGGTGGCCTAAGAGTATAGCGTGTGGGCTCTAACGAGAGAGCTACGGGTTTGATCCCTGCTTAGAGCGCTTCTTTTTTAGTACTGGTTTAGTCAGTGTCAGTTTTCTCTATCACTCTCTTACTCTTAGATAAGAGGCAAGGTTATAGCACACAGCCTTCCCAGGCCCATTTTCTTATCTTCTTGTTAGGACCTGCATCTTCTAAGAACCCACTTTTCTTGTCTCTTGAGGAGCGAGTTCATAAGCGGATACCTCTATCAATACAATAGAAAATGTTGCTGATCTTCTCAGTTTTCTCCAAAAATCCATTTTAGCTAGGTGAATGTGAATTATGTATGACAAATAAATTGGAACTATGCAATCAATGGGTGTGACTTTGACACCCCACTTTAGAAAAAGAGAAAAATAGTCCTATCAGGTGAAACAAACACTCCACAGATAAACAGCAGATCCATTAGGCAACAAGGTGATCCAAGGATATCTTCTTATTGAAAGGTTGTGGCCAAAAGAAATTGACAAAGATCAGAAAGAGAAAAAAAGAATAGGGTAGCAGAAGGAAAGAAAGTTGAACAATAGAGAGAAGAAGAGTGGAGTGATAAGGAGGAAAGGAATTCAAATTTCTATAGATAAGAAGAGGAAAAAGAAGAAAATATATATCAAAGGAAAAGAAAGCCAAGCGAAAAAGAGGAAAGGAAGACCATAGAGGAGAAGAGGAAATAGAAATTTAAAAAACTGAACCAGAGAGAAATTTGCCATTTGTACATGCAAAATTGTGGTGAGAGATAGTACAATTCTTAGAAATCTATGAAAGCTATACATTGTAACTTGATTGATGGCAAAAAGGCAAATCTGTTTCATGTTATTTTCTTTCACTAATCGAATTTAAGTTTTTATATTTGGAAGTTACGCATTCATTTACTACCTCAGATTACGTAAGATGGGAAGGATTTTTCTACAACACATTGGAGGGTCCCGTATCTTCACCTGTGGAAACTGCAATATTGCTCTCACAAATAGAGATGAGTTAATTTCAACTCGATTTACTGGTAAGTAAATTTATGTCTAATACAGTAATAGCAATCATTCAGTGCAGTTTTACCGCAATGATTTTTTTTTTTTTAATAAGAACAGTTTGGAAGTAAGAGATTCTTAATTGACCAAAAAGGCTTGGCATTTTCCACTTAACTGAGTTTATTCTTCTTCGGTTTACAATAAATTAAAGCATGTATTGTTTTTAAAGTTATAAAGGTAATTATTTTGAGCACTCCTAATGACTTAGATATTTGAGTAAAATAGATCGGAAAAAAAAAATTCCACAACTACAGACCTCTACATAGGTCAAAGTAGGCCATGCCTTTCAAATACAATAGGGAAGCTATGCCTTTCAAATACAAGATCTCTGAGTTACCACAAGTCATATAATCTTTTTCTTAACTAAATTCTTGCAACATTACAGAACTGAGTAAGCGGATGGGCAATTTAAAAAAATTTAATTTTGTTTCAGTATTGTGTTCTTGATGTGTTTCATGATTAGGGAATACTATAAAACATGAACTGTTTCCATTTGTTTTGAGTACATATATATTAATGAAGTTTTCTTTAGTTAATAATTTTTCATGCACATTTTGTCTATTCTTCTATCTGTAGGAGCCACTGGTCGAGCATTTTTGTTTGACAGAGTTGTGAACCTTCAGTACAGCGATGTTCAAGACAGAGAAATGTTGACAGGTCGTCATATGGTGCGAGATGTATCCTGCAAATTCTGTAACTCTAAACTTGGGTGGATATATGAGTTTGCCACAAAGGATGACCAACGTTATAAAGAAGGGCGTGTTATATTGGAACGTGCCTTAGTACATGAAGTTGAGGGCATGGATGAGCCTGTCAATCACAGTTAACTTCACTTTTTAAAACAAATATTGTCAAATTGTATATAATTTTTTATCACTTTGATTTAAAATATGTATGACACTCTCTATATTGCATTCTTGTCAGGGGTTTTAATATGCACTCCATTTTTTTCAAGTACATAGCAGAGTAAATTTCAAGAAACTATTATTATTTTTTTCAATAGGCACATGTAATTTCTTGTGAATTGAATGTTTAGACAGTTTAAATTTTTTCTCGGTGGAGGTTTAAATTTCATACGTTTAATAAATTGGCATATGCAGGATTTCTGCATTGTTTCAACTCATTTTTTTTTCACCTGCTCCGTGTTGCATTTTTTAGAGCTCAATAATATTTTTCAGGTTTGAGTATTTTTATTTGTGACTTCATCATCTCTTTTATTGTCTTGTGTTATCTAGTTAAAGGGATAATTTTGTTTTATGAAGTTATTAAGATGATATTTTTTAATTACTGTAATGACACACTTTATTATATTTTTAATAGGAATATGAACTTGGATTGATCACCATATCAAACTTCACTTGCGCAGCTATCATAACATTACAATCATAATCATCAAATACTAACAAATTTGTCCTTATATATTGGGTGTAAAAGGACTCGTACAATTTATAATTTTATTTTGAGAACCATAAATACTGATATATTTTGCAGTCATATATAATGTGAGGGGAAAAAAACCCATAGTTTGATCCTCCCACTATGATAGTCATCACATACTCTTATGCAATGTATCATTCAATTACTCAAAGGTAAAATAAAAAGGACAATTAATTTGGACTTGACTCAAGATGCACCATTCTCTAAACGAGAAATCAGGAGATTTATATTCTATGGGTAGAATGCAAAAACAAAGCGTAGCTTACGTTTCATCGTAACAATAAGAAACCTTACGACAAGACGTCAGCTATGTCATGTTTGTGCATTCTACCCTGTGCCTTTAAAAATTGGCAATTGGCAAGTGTAGCAAATGAAATTTTTTTCAAGCTGCGCAAACATTGAAACAACCGTAATAAAGTTTTAACTTTATGCACTATGTTAGTCTACAACTAAAAGACACGTGAAGTTAACACTATAGTGTATATTTATTGTTTAAAAATACAAGGATATTTAAAATTGTGCATGGGTTGAACTATTTTCCTTCTAGGTTTGAATTAATTGGACTGCCCTGTACATATGATAATTATGCATGGTTAATATGAATAGGACTTAAATATGATGCATTTTTCAAGTATTTTATATAATTTTACCATAATATTTATAATGTATTGTTTGGACAAGGCTTTGTACATTGCAATATACTTTATTCACATGTATAAAAAATACATGTACGTCATATTATTTGTAAGCTTTCTCTTGCATTTGATAGAGCTAAACAAAACAAAGATTGCTAGCTCATGATGCTTACCTCAGTAGGAAATAGCATAACAAAATTAGTCATTCGCATCACTATTCATCATGTGCATGTAAAATATTTTTGAATAAAGTTAAGTATTTGTAACACATTCTCAGTAATCCTGCCATATTACACTTATGCATTTGTAACACATCACTTATCCTACCATGCTAGTTATACCAGTAAACCTAGGGTAGAATATTAGCTTCTGACTTGTCTCCTACCATCTAACAAAAATAATTAATTTTGTTTAAAAATAATATTCCAACACGCAAAGGTAACATTTTTATGGCATATCTTTGAATGGTTACAATTTTTAATATTTGTGAATTTCCCAGTTAACATACACCTGCAATGAGTTATTTGAAGATGTTCCTGTAGAGCATTTGAGTAATTATGAATATGAGAAATAAATAGGTGTAAACGTAGTTACCTGCAGATCTGGACCCAATTGTCAGAAAGATTACCAAAAAATTACTCACAATGTTTTACATTGAATTGTCTACCCCGTAGGCCAAAGCTCATTATTAATTATTACTGAATATTTTACACATTATCATTTTCTTTGTTCAACAAAGCTGTAGGAGTTTGGGATTTCTTTAGTAATCAGAAATTAAAATTAATTTTAGTCTCAATACATGCACTCAGATTGTATAATTCACTGTCTGTCTTAATTTTATGGACTTTTTTTTTCATATTTTTGTTAGGTGTTTTCTCCCTTGAAGAGGCTTTGTAGTACAATTTCATTTATATCTTTTGACTGTCAGAGATTGAAGAAAATATTGATAATTGTGTTGTTTGATGAGATTGCACCTCTCACATATATAAATTTGCCACTTGCATTATGAAGATAATAAAATTGTAAATCAATCTTCTTCTGTTTATTTTCTTGTCTACCTACTGCTGGGAGATCTTCATCCATCCATTTGTATGCATTTGCATAAAACAAAGAGGGTTTTTGTTGTTATACAGTGTAGACCAACTCAATTAGAATTGAAAGTAACTAAATTTTTAGTTGCTTTAAGATAGGAAATTAGACACATAATGCAGAACATTCATGAAACAAATATAAAAGCAAATCTTAGGGAAGACTTAAATCCGGTCAACTTTATTTCAAAAGGCTCTATAAAATTGAAACAAAACAGGATATTGCAAAATCCATTACAACAGTCGCCAACAACAAAAGCACATTTTTAATTTTTAGCAATCTAACAACAAAATCACATTTTTAATTTTTAGCAATCTCACCAAACAAATTTAGTTCTGGTTCAGGTCTGCTGAGGAAAAAAAATATTGAGATTGGGACCGAAATATAACCATAAGGAAACAGTTTACTTTGCAATGGTGCAATTATTTCATGGATCCAGCAAAAAATGTATTCTTATTTTAGTAACTTTAGTGGCTCTAGATCTGTTTAATGGCTGAAGCGGCATTTTCACAGGAGCAAAAAATACTAAGCATAATTGGGCAGATAAATATCTAAGCAAGTAGCAAGGGAAACAAATTTACACAGCCAGTCTGTACATGTACACTTGCTTAGCATGCCTGCAATCCCATTCTATCCAACTGCATCTAACTTTAGTCAGGAATGAGAATATATATTCAGATTATGTCGATAAAATATATAAATTATATAGGATCACTCTGTTTTCTGGCTGTCCACAAGAAGATTGACATGCAGTATAGACAAGTGCAATGTGTGCATGGGCAGTAACTTGCTGTCGCTGTGGAAATCATGATAAACGTAAAGAGAGCTAAACTTAATAAACCCTTGAAAGTAATGAGTGTGTGGTGGTCTGCTTGTTCTTGTGAAAACGACATCAGAAGTCTGAACTCATTTTGTGAAATTGCTACACAAATTACTAATACAATAGTTTGTATTGTCTTTGATGCATATTTTAGTACATAAACAATAAAGTGGTATCATTAGATGTTTTACATTAAAAGCTAAATCTGCATCGCTTTATAATGTAAAGAAATATTATTATTGAAAATAAATAAAGACATCTTGCATTTCAGTTCACATGTGGAGTAGCCATCTCTTTTTAACAACATTAATTAGTCCACATACAGAATTTTTGTATGGAATGCTTACATCATTTAAATCGCTTTGATTGGATGAAAATAAAGTACCGGGTACATGTAGTTTCACATTTTTAATGACTATTTTTCTCACAATAAAATCATTTTGCGAATTTCATTTGCCTTTAAGTTCAACTTTTAATAAATCAATAGGATGAGTTCATACATTTAAGAACAAAGCACTTAAAAATGAATGAAAATAATGTTATGTCCACAAAAAAAGCCTCATGTTTACTTCTATTTCTAAGAAGTATGGTATGATTTGGTTGGTTGAACGTCTAAAAACTAGAATACTATGCAGACGTATCACAAGACTTGAATCCAACAAATTTATACGCTGTCCCATAGAGACAGATTGGGAATATCAGGGCTTCTATCTCACGTGTTCCAATAATAATGACACCAATCCACTTAACAGAAAACCAGGTGGACCAGCAACTTCCTAAACAGAAGCTGCACGTTCTATTGCCTTCTGGATTGTACTCGCACTGATTATAAGTTCTCTTTTTCAAAAAAAAATTAAACCTGAGGAATATTTTAAATAAAGTTGTCAAATTTTATTCAATATTTTTTTTAATCTTGGGAGAAAGAGATGAGGAGGAACGGCATTAAGGAAGTGGAAATATAGCATTTAAATTGTTTTATAATTCAATTCCTGACTCTTAGTTAAGTATACTTTTCATATCAGAATCTATCATGATAAATGTTGCCTGCTGGTATTGGCGCAAATGTTATAACATTATAATTCATCTCTTTTGTTGTTTTTTTTTTTAATTTCGAAATGTTCTTCAATAATTACACATAAATTAGAAAATATTCTTTACCTTAGTAAATAAATGGTCACTTGAAAGTGAAACCCCACCATAAATGTTACATACAATAAATCAATGTTGCATTAAAATCTTAAAAAGTGAACATCAGTAAACATAGCTGGTTTTCTTTTTCAATGCATGCCATTTCTTTTGACAATAACACATGTTAACAATTTACAAAATTTAGTTATATCTATAATTATTAATAATCAACAGAATGCATGTATTATGTATTTATGTGGCTTGATTCTCTAAACATCGAAAATACTTCAAATAATCTTGACTTACTTTAATATTTTAAATAAAGTTGTCAATTTTATTCACTTTTTTTTAATCTTGGGAGAAAGAGATGAGGAGGAACGGCATTAAGGAAGTGGAAATATAGCGTTTAAATTGTTTTATAATTCAATTCCTGACTCTTCGATAAGTATACTTTTCATATCACAATCTATCATGATAAATGTTGCCTGCTGGTATTGGCGCAAATGTTATAATCGAAAATACTTCAAATAATCTTGACTTACTTATCCAACAGTATCTATGTTAAGATCCACATGTATAAATCAGAAAATGAGTGTTAAAATAACCCACACACACACCCCTCCCCACACAAAAAAAAGTGTTACTATTTACACCAGCCTAGCAATATCACAATGCCTGTGACATATAACTACTCTCAACTAAACATGGCAGAAAATCATATTCTTTAACATCTGTGCTTTGTTTTTCACACCGGATAGTCTACAGGCAACAATGATCATTAAGTATTTCAGCGAGGATTGTTCACTAGTTTGATGTATGGTTTATGTTTCAGGTGTCAAATTAACGCGCATTGGTTAAGAAAATCACAACTTAGAATAATGTCTTAATAAAGCTATTATTAGTGTTTAAACAAACTCATCCATATCAAGTGACTTGGCTAATCGTATCTATTTGAAAGCAAATTTGTACTTGTACTTATATGATATTGATAAAACATTGTGAAACAAATTGTCAATGGTAAAAGCCTAAACAAGTTAAGGCCAATTAATGTTTTGTGGGTGTTACAAATGGTTTACAGGAACTTTTTTATGATATATAATCATTTTATTTTATAGAAATGCTAAATGAAGGTTTTAGTGATTTGAATGAAAAGCAGACAAAGGTTAAATTGCTTAAAGAAAAGATGAATGTTCATTACTATTTAATAAAACCCTCATTTTCATCACAATTTATAACAAAGGCATGCAATGCACTGTTTCTTTCACCAAACAAGTACTTGGTGTACATTAAGGTGCGACTATACCAACTCATACATCCATTCCGGACAGACACAGGCAATATGCAGAGATCCATTTTAAGTGGTTATTCGTTCCTGGAGATAAACCGGTTGTTGCACGATGGATAACAGCTTCCGTTGACGGACCGAGAATCTGTGTTTTGCAATGCGGAGGCAAAACTTGATCTGTGATTGTGTTGGACGACTGCCATTGTTTTCCAGCTCTCGATTCAAAACTAACACACTTTTCTCTAGAATGCCTTTATAAGTATAGACCCAAGTAGTATACTTAGACCCAGATAGTAATAAAATAAGGTCACAATAAAAATGATTTATGAAATAAGCTTAGTTTTTGAAATATTTGGAAATTTAGCTATGCGCATAGCCACTGGGCACCCTTTGACCTAGATAGCTGGTCAAGCCAGAATCTAGGCTTGCGTGTAAGTGCGAAGAGCGATTCCCCGCTGATCGCCGACCTTGATCATGGTATGTATCACATGCTTCGACTGGCATCTGTGTTGCATGGGTTGTTTATACCAAAACCACGTACTTTGTCATAGTTTGGTGTAGCCAGGCCCTTATCATTTCTGCCAACAGAACCAACTTTTTTGCAGTTATTATTTCAAATACAACTACACTATGATATTAGAGTATTTCTATTTTCTTACAGCTGAAAATAATAATACGTAAGAAAAATGCACAAATGGTATTAAAAAATAAATATGAGTATTGGTGTATTGCATCAAGTTTTTCTTCTACCACAATTGCATACGTAATAATGAAATAGAATTACAATGTAATAAAAATGTTCACGCTTGGTTCACATGTTCAATATAATAAGTAAATTTAAAGTACTGCACACTTTTTTTGTTTGTTCCCGCCCTACTTAAAGGCTCATCTAAGAAAACTGAAAGTATTTTGTAATTGAACACTCTGAAGATGACTTCACCCAACATATAAAAATTAAAAATGCACAATTCTGTATGTGAGGTGTAACTGTACTAAAACTTTCAAACATAAAAAAAAAAAAAAACACAGCTGGTTGGTTTGATGGTTTTGTCAGAAACAAGAATGAGTCACAAGACAAATGTCTGACAATTCCTTTAAGCTGCCACACAGAGAGAGAGAATGGATACAAGTACCAGGAGTTTTGTCTCAGACAGTCACATTTTACTGACACCAAGCCAATCAGTAAGAAATAAGGTGTCTGGATATGGATCAACCCAAGGACTTTCAGATTAAAAGACACATGTTTTATCTTTGAGCCACCTCAATTTAAAAAATGAAAGAAATTACTAAATCACAGTAATTTCTTAAAATAATAAAAATACAATGTAAGAATTAGGTATGCTACAAAACCACAAAATTAAGTTTTGCATAAAGCACAAATATCAGAACATTTTTTCTATTCCGCTTTTCTGCTGGAAAAAAAACAAAACACTTTAAAGCAATATAAAAACTGCAGGTTGGACAACTGCTACAGATTGCACAATATAACATTAAAAGATCTATGTCATATATCTGTATATATCCAAAACTGAAAAAAAAATGTAAATAATCATTTTATGATTTCAAAAATTAATGATAATAAAAGATTGTGATATTTCCACCGTTAAATCATACAAGTCAAGATGAAGATAAAAAAGAGGATTTCAAACTAAGTCTAGTGTAACATAACTGGCCGTATCTTATGATGTGCCGTATCGGGCTAGTTGGTTTTCTTTTCACAATTTCGGTACATCTCTTAAAAAAAATTGCTGCTTGTAAGGTTTGAGGGAAGAAAGATCAGTGCATCATAAACGAGTTGGTTCTGTTTCTTGTATCTAGCTAATTTATACTAATATTTTTTTGTTGGAGTCGCTTTTGTTTATAATGGTTCACTAACATTAAGTCTGAACGAAAATCATCAAATTTTTCTTGTTCAGTTCCAACGATAATGTTTCCTGATAAAGAAAGTAGGTCTCTAACCATTAACTGACCAAATTTTTCTGAAGGCACATTGATCAGGCGGTCTTTTTTACCAACCCTATAAGTTGTTGGTTTTTTAGACAATGAACAAGAAGAAATGCCCGACGTACATTCACCGCGTACATTTTTCTTACAGGCATTGTTTTTTATTTCATTCTTTAAGTTCACTTTATTCAAAATTTTTCCAGGGTAGGGCTTTTTCGGGAATGGGATTCTCTTTTTAAAGTTTGTCTCTTCAAATGTCTGCTTCTTAGAATTAATCACTTCATTAAGTATTTGTCGAGGACAAGGATTATTTTCAACCTCTTCCCTAACAAGTTCCAAATTGGACGATTTTAAAGGTGTCGAAAAGACTTCAAAGTCAATAAGGCCTGGTTGAGGTATGCCTTGATGTTCATCATTTAACACTTGAACTTCATTATGTGGTACCGGTATAGCTTCTACATGAGCTTCATTCATATTTTTTCTTTGAGATTTACTCAAAGCATTTACTTTTGAGAATGGTGGACATGACTGCTTAAATTTCTGATTATGAATGTTATTAGCACCCGACTGCTCTTTCAAAGATTCCGTTCCGAAGGGGAGAGCTTGGGTTTGATATGTTATAGTCTGATCAAATATATGAGATTTTTCATTCAAAGGAGTCCCCTTGCTATCCTCAAAATTTGATGAGGTTGCCAGTCTTCTTTTTGCATCCTTCATTTTAGATATGACTTCTCTTTCTGCCTGGGTTTTATCTGCATTAATAGTTGTACAGATGTTCTGCACTCCTGGATCAAGAGCCATTTGGTTAAAGCTTTTATTGGTCGTTTGGCAGTCATGAAAAAGGGGAGACTGTGAAAATGCATTACTTCTGTGCACATCTAGTTTGAACTTGTCATCGATCAAACAGTTATTGGCATTTTCCAATGGCACAAAATGAGAAATTTCCTTTATTTGATTTGTTCCTCTGTTCAAAATAGGTATTTCTGAATCTTCAACTACATCAAAACAACTCAAAGTCTTTGATGTGGATTCATCAAAATGAACACAATTGTTTGCACTCATATTATAATCGTTTTTGTAAGATGATGAAAATGGATGAACAGCTATAAAAGCATTACCATCTTCCCCTAAACTATTTCTTGGAAAAAAATCGGTCATGAATGATGAGGGATTTGAGAGCTCAGATATACTAATGAATTCATTATCTGGGTGAGATTGCATTTCCGATTTGCTTAGTTCTGGAGCAAAGAAGCTCCATTGAGATTGTTCTATTGTCTCCATGTTAGCCACAAGATCTATAACATCTAGACCACAGTCTTGTAGAAATGGAACTTGTTTTTCCACCATGGCTTTGCCATCGTCAGAATGCTTCAAGTTAGAGAGACTGTCAATGTCAGTATAATTACCTATTTGTGCTGGGTCGGGTAGAGAATTCATTCCACAGCTCCAAAGACTCAGAAAGTCTTCAATTTCGTCAATGCTCACATCTGACATGCCTTCCATTTTAACTTGGAAGCAATAGAAAGTTAGAAAAAACAATGGGATCTAGAATCTTGTGAAAGAGAGCTCACGTTGTTTCATTTATAAATTCTCTGTTGAAAAGAACAAAAGATACATTATTAAGTTAAATATTTATGATAATTGTACATTTCAATCTATATATGGTTTTAGTACAGGTTAAGTTACTGTGCAAGTATTAGATTTTAGCTATTGTGATCATTGATGGCTATCAAACCAGACTAGATAGATACATGTACCTTTAAGTAACTTTGTTAAAATAAAATTCAATGATTTGAATTTAAAATGTAGACCTAAATGAGACTCTTCAAATTTCTCCTGGACTTTTCTGCATTTGATACCTTGAATGATTGTATTTTACTAACTTTTGGTATTGCAGGAAATGCATTTTCAAGGTTCATAGTTAAGCTCCTATCTCTCAAATAGAAAGCAATGTGTTAAACTTAATGCTATATGCTCTAATTTCCAATTGCTTTATTTGGGTGTACCCCAATGAACTGTTCTGGGACCCATTCTTTTCACATTATGCACCGGACCCCTTACTAATATTTTTTAGAAATTGAAGATTATGACAGTAAAAAAATAAGCTTATGTGGTTTCTTTTTCCATCATCACTTTACGTACGGGTGTTGATAAATTAAGTAGGTTCTAGATTTCTAGTTCTAATATATCCCAATGAAAGGCAAACCAATGAAGATTTAAAAGAATTCGCTGGGTGTTAGTCATTTGATCTGGCTCAGCGAGTGCCCTAGGAAGACATACGATATGTAAGAGCGCTAGGCTTTCCTTCTAATCAAGTCTAGCTGATGTGTCCAGAACTGTTAGCGGCCACTGTACGCTTACAAAATACAAATAGACCTCATAACGCCGTTCCACCTTTTGGCTTTCAATCTGGATCTAGGATGATGCCTTCCGTCTCCCAGATCTTGTAAAGCCTTCGGTTTTCCATTCCAAGAATCCAAGTTGTATAAACTTCAGATATACCTTTTTCTTTTTTTACATTGAAGAGCGTTTTAAACGAAATGGCACATTCCGTTCGCATTTTTTTTTACAATTGCAAGGTATTCGGGTAATGATTGTAAAATCAATATTTATTTTGAACGTTAAAAATAGGCCTAGATCTACATCAATAACTTTCTTTAATTTCTTTTAAAAAAAGTATAAAACCCATTCACGTATTTCCCCTCTGTCTTTTCCCGATTAGACGGCGCAAGATTTGCGACTTTCTTTCTGTTTCTCTTGTTGTTTTTTATTCTTTAAATAATTACATAATTCTCATCTATTGCCATATTTCGATTCTCGATTTTACCCTATTCCACCACAGCTCTCCTAAATTGTCTCTTTTTGATGTTTGTCTTTACCCATTTTTTTCCTTTTCTTCTTCTCACCGGAAACCTAATTCATAGAATGCTAAATAAAGACACGATATGATGGTCGTTACTCATGCCCAGTTGTCCATGTCACTAGGCATACGCTTTATTGCAATATTAAACTGATTTATTTCTAGTCCGAAAGGATAGAAATCTTTACAACAACATAGTTATTTCTTAGCATTTTGACATTTAAAGACAACCGGTAGCTTCCACGTGCAGTGGTGTCTTTTTTATGTATTTCTTTTCATAATTTTTACAAAGATATAAACCAGTTAACTGGATAAGGGCCTCCCACATGACTATTTAATTCACTTGTTTAAGCAGAAAAAAAGAAAGAAACCCAAAATAAAAAACAACAAACAAGTATCTTAAGCAAACAAAAAGGAAGCGTCAAATAGTCACATAATCGAAATTCAAGAACGTTGACATTTCTTCGCTAAGATTCAAGGATTTCAACCAGCTTTTGAATGGCATGTGGGATCTATGCCGATAGTGAACATCTCTTATTTTATTTCGACAATGATCTCTCAAAGAAAGAGGTTTATTGTATAGAGACATGAGAACGTTTCGTAAATCCTTGTTATCGAGGTATCCATTGGGGATCTCTCCCGACTCTAAACCTCCCAATCTCGATTGCCTGTTCAGATCTTCAATCCAACTGTCATTTTTTAAGTCATATCCGTTTTCCAATAATAAACCTAAAATCGTCATGTGTTCTTTTTTCCTATGAATACCAACTGCTCTGTTTACAACTACCCACAGCAACGATCTAGGTTTCGGAGGATATATTTTCTTCACACAGCGTCCTCCTTCCATACTGTTCTCCTCATCATCCAGAAACAGATGAGTTCCAATACAACAAGTTGTCATATTGGCATTTGCTTGGAGTAAAATGGACACAACTTCAGGAGATTCTCTGTAAACAGCATTCCACAATGCCGTGCTTCCGTGGCGACTGACTGCGTTCACATCAGCCCCAGCATTTAATAGACTGGTAACTAACCGTTTGTGCCGTATCCAAGCTGCAAACATGAGGGGCGTGTCTCCGTCCTCGTCACTGGAGTTCACGTTTGATAAAGGCAGTATGAATTCCCAAAAGCCACGGTGACAGCCTGCAATGGCCAACGTGAGAGGTGTGTTCCCGTCCAAAGATTGCTGTTGAGAATCTGACCCAAGTTCGAGCAGTTGTTTTGCCGCTTGGACATTTCCATCTAGCGCTGCAAGGTGCATAGCTGAAAATCCATCATTGTTTAATATATGGAGCGCTTCAATGATGTTCCTACACGACAACGTCGATATCAACGCACTTATAATGGTATTCGCTGTTGATGAAACAAGAGTGTCTGTAGCAAAATAAATCAGAGCGGGAAGTTCATCCCTCAACCTCTGTTTGTATCGGCGTTGAAAGAGTGGGCTTCTCACAATAATATCCAGGATGCTCTTGGAGTCTACAGGAGAGAAAAAAAGTGTATGATGTTCAGAAAGTATTTTTCCCAAGCTGGTAATTTGTTTAGTGCCGATAGGAAAAAAAAGAAAAACAGCAAAAAAGCAACACAAAATAGCAAAAACAAACAAGCATGGGGTATATCCTCTCTAGCTCTCTCTCTATTGAGAGTGAGGGAGTTTGTTTTTACTACACGTCAGCATAGTAACAGCTATATTGTGCCCATGATGTCCTGAGACAGTTAATACATCATGCAAGAGGCAACGATGACTCCTTTTTTTCTCTGAGTGGTAAAAGCATACACATTGTTTTTTTTTCAATAGCAATAAAAACTCTCTCTCTCTCTCTCTCTCTCTCTCTCTCTCTCTCTCTCTCTCTCTCTCTCTCTCTCTCTTGATATGTATATCTGTAAGTGTCTTTTCACTCTATTTCTCACCGTACCCTCTTTGTATATATGTTAATGTATCTTTTATTGTTCTAATGTGTCTCTCTACCTGTATCTGTTTCTATGTTCTGTCTATCTCTAATCCCCTTATTTCTTTCTCTGTTCGGGGTCATGGCGCCAAGCCACAGTCATCCCCATTCCAGAATCTGGAAAAGCCACAGTCATCCCCATTCCAGAATCTGGAAAAGACTCGAAAAACATACAAAAGGATAGACCTATAGCTTTAACAAGCTGCCTCTGTAAATTCTTCAAAAGAATGGTGGCTAAACGACTTTCTTGACATTTAGAAATCAATAACCTCTTATCCAACTTCCAGTGTGGATTTAGAGCAAAGAGGTGTACTACGGATCACTTGATCCGCCTTGAAACATTTATTAGTGAGGCTTTTGTCAATAACCAGCACATGGTCGCCGTCTTCTTTGACCTAGAAAAAGCTTATGACACAACCTGGAAGTGTGGCATACTTAAAAACCTTAAGAACATGGGCAACCTACCCCTATTCATTATAAATTTCATAGCTAATCGACGGTTCGAAGTAAAGTTTGGATCCTCTCTTTCTGACTCTTTCAAGCAGGAGCAGGGAGTTCCCTAGGGTAGCGTTCTCTCGACGATTCTTTTTGGCATTCTAATAAATTCAATAACTGAGACTCTCAAAAACAATGTAAACTTCTCATTGTAACTATGTCGATGACTTTGTCGTCTGCTGCATAGCCTCTTACATTTCAACCATAGAGAGGCAACTCCAACTGCAGCCCAACGCTCTTCAGAAATGGACATACACAAACGGCTTCAAATTCTGCCCTCATAAAACCATAGCTGTTTATTTTCGTAATAAAAGGAAATTTCACAGAGATCTTGATCTCTACATCGGCCGAGGCCAAAGAATTCCTGTAGGAGAAACAAAATTTTTAGGCGTTAGGCCCTAATATACGACAAAAAACTCTCCTTTATCCTGCACCTGAAATATCTGAAGAAAAAGAAACAAAGTGGGGAGCAGATAGAGAGTCCCTCATCTACCTCTATCGCTCTCTGATAGTGATACTGATATAAACTCGATTACGCCAACGCAACGTATGGCTCTGCCAGACCATCTAATATGCTAAACACTATTCACCCCCAAAGACTGCGTCTCAGCCTCGGGACCTTTCGTACTACCCCGGTAGAAAGCCTTTACATATGCAGACGAACCATCCTTGTCAGAAACAACAGACACACTATCCGTACAATATGCCCTTCATCTAAAATCTCACCCGCTTTTCACCCTGTATTCCAACAAAGTTATATAGAAAAATTCCAATCTCCCCCTTTCGGAATCATTGTTCAGCAGCTCCTTTTTTAAATCGACCTAGATACCAACTTTATTGAAGAAGACAAATTTTCGGAAATCCTTCCCTGAACGTTGGAAAGACCAGGAAGCATTAATGGCCTGACAACTCTCCAGAAGTACGAAACCCCTCTCGAATTATACATAGAAAAGTATGATAGAAGGATCATTCAGACCATTATCTACTTTTCACTGACGGGTCTAAAAATGAGATCTACATTGGATCTGCCTGCCACTCATCCTCAGCAGATAAATGCTGCGGGGTGAGCGCGAGAGCTTCCATATATACTGCGGAGGCAGTTGCCCTGTGCATGAATTCGACACTGTCTTCACCTCAAGAAGAGACAAATGTTTAATCCTCTCTGACTCGCTTTCCTTGGTGTAGGCAGTCGGAGAGGCAAATTTGAAACATCCGAAACATTTTCAAATATTGAGAAAAGTTAACGAACTGCAGCAAAATGGTGATAAAATTACTCTCTGCAAGATCACCAGCCATATTGGAATTGAAGGAAATGAAATGACTGATGAGCTCGCCAAGATCGAGCTCGCATTGGAACCACTACTCAGGTGCAGATACTTGCATCAAATGCGAAGCCAAATACATACATAGATTTATAAGAGACAACTGAAAGGCGCGATGGAATTGACAAACAGCAAACTGTACTGTGTTTAACCACATTTAAATCACTGGGCGGGAGTGTCTCAGACTAGAAGACGAGACCAGGTGGTACTCGACCAAGTCCGACTGGGTCATTCTCATTTTATTTACACCTTCCTATCGAGCGCCTTCCCAGTGTCATAAACTGTCAATTATCTATACGTCACATTCTGACTGACAGTCCTCTTTTTCACCGGGAAAGAGATATGTACCGCGTTTCCATGAGAGAGCATATTTACTTAATACGTTAGTCCACAGCACCTATTGTGGTATCTGAAGGACATCGGTGTGTATACTAAAATTTAACTGATAATCATACATATGGATCTCTTAAACTACTGTATAATATTCTTTACTTTTAACCAACCAATTTATGCACAATTTGTATACTTTTACCACTCGGATAGGTGATAATTATATTAACTGTATTAGAACATCATGGGCGAAATATAGCCGTTACCGTGCTGACGTGCCGTTAAAAACAAATTCACACAACCCCCCTTTCTCTCTCTCTCTCTCTCTCTCTCTCTCTCTCTCTCTCTCTCTCTCTCTCTCTCCGCGTGTCTCTATCTCGCCTTTCCTATTGTATTTGGGCCAAGGATCAACTTTACTGCCAATGTGGGCTTATCTGGCTGCAGAGCTTTTCGACCCCTGTATGGTTTGTATGAGATGCATTTATCTTCCTCTCCTCTGATGATTCGCTCAGCAAACTTGTAATGCAATTTATCTTCAGCTAGTAGGGGAAATAAGTCATTTAAATCAGAACCATGAATAATTAACTTCATACCGCTAATGATAGTTCTGTTGTCGGTCTAACTTTAAACACATTGCAGCTTAATTAATATTGATATTAATAGTAAAAATGCAGTAGTGGAAAGGGGGTCTAATGATATATACTGATGTATTTAACCTGTGTTTAATAAAAAAGAAAAAAATGTTTAAGCTTTCACTTTGACATGGGGTTTTCCTAAATGTGATATGGAAATGATTTTTACACAATGGTAAGATAAACTTTTTAATTATTTGCATACCTCTCTCTATAGCAGCTTTAATAGCTTCCAAACCAAGTTGCTGTGCTGTATCTACCGCTTGGTGCGAACACTCTGACAAATCAATATGATAGTTATTAAAAATTTCGTCCACGTCTTTCGTTGAGCAACCATTTCGTATATTGAAAGCCAGACACTCCATGCCAAACAGATATAGATCTAGGCGTAGAAGCTATAGCTTATATTCTAATTAGATCTAAGTCGACCCTTCTTTGGTCCTGCTCTAAAGCCTGTTGATGGAATTTAATGATCATAGTTACTATCTGTAACATAATTTTAATGTAATGAATCAAACTATAAGATTCACATAATCTTTGTTGGACTATAGAAAACCCCATTATCACCCACATCACAGTAAATCAAGAGATATAAAACGATCTTGATAACGGCAGAGACTGAACTGAAGAAGACAAGGCTCAATGCGTCCTTAGATACTTGTTTGTTTTCGGAATAGTTTTTAACTCACCAATGAGCGCTCTTCATTTCTTAAGGTAGATAAATGCGAGGAAAAAAATCAACAGCCTGTCTTGAGCCTGTTAAGATGGCCGACTAAGCGCCTTCGAAGGCACAATAAGTTGTGATCGATTTAAACAGTAATAACCAACAAATGACCAGTTCCCAATCCCCGCACCTCCATAGACTATGTATATCTATTAATTCTAATGACTCGCTCTTGACCAAAAGCAAGTCATTAGCGGCGTGTTGTATCGTTAATTTTGATCTACCACACCATTTCTAACGATGTCGCAGAGCCGGGAAGGTGGCGATAGATCGAGTCTAGATCCAGATCTACGTAGGGGCATTGACACTGACAGATCGTCCTCACCGTTACCTGGCCCTTCATCTATAATGAACATTAATAAAAGATCTACTGCTGCCCAATTCTTTAACAAGGATGAGGAAGCAGACAAACTGCCTGATTCAGGATCCACATACGATACCGTGAGCGACTGCATAATCATATGTGTAAACAGTAGATCTAGATCTAGACCTTGAATAGATCTAGATGTAGATACATTCAAATGCATTTCATGTTTTAGATCTAAATTTTGTCATTGACCATGGCATAGATTAGATTGTGGTAAAAAATATAAATCTCTAAATCAAATCTTGAAATTACTGGGCTGAAGATTTTTTTACAGATCCCGCCGAGAGCGTCTAAATCTAGAGCTTAGAGAAAGCAACATAAAAAAGTATGTTTTTAAAATTTGAATTATTCCACAGATTTATATATAGACCTATATACCCTTAGATCTAATCAGAGTTTTAATTTTTTTTTTAATAACACTAAATGACTAATTAACAGACTTAAAACTAAAATATTGAATATTTGAGGAGCTAAGAAGTGAGATTGTAACATTTATTGTTGAAACTATTTTTTAAACCCTTTTGCATTTACAATTAAATTAATATGCATATGTGTTACCCTTTAATGAGCTTCAATGTCATATATATATGCTATGTCCACCCATGCTGAGTTTTACTATTCGAAACCCACTGATCACTAGGTGGTGTCAAAAGCTAGAATAAGTAAAAATCAGATGGAGAGCCTATTTATTGTAGGTACCTGTAGACCTCTGTTCAGTGGTCTGATTATAATTTATAATTCTAAATGGTAATGGGCATAAATAGAATACAAATTGCGCAATTAAGGAATATCTTTTGAGCTTTTTTCCTCTCTGTAACATTTTCAAAATGTGGTCAACTGCAGTTTTCTTTTCAATTGTGACCAGCAGCACTTGCAAAATTCCTGTATGTCACTTTGTCAGTGATTTTATCATTGAATATCTCCATTGCTTACCACTATTCTGCTATTAGACAGGAAATGGCTTTATGTGCAGGCTGTGATGTGGCCATTTTCGTTGCAAACCATATTTCATATTGTGCAATTTTTAATTCGGCAATGGTACATGTACTCCAAAATTTGAACTAAGTAGAATTGTGGGTTAACAGCGTTTATTAATTCAATAATGTTTTTAAAATAAAAAACGGTCCTCAAGATATAAATGTCTAAGAAAAATGTTTTAAATACTTTAAAATTCATATGGATCTCTAAACAATTTTGAAATGTTTTATTAAAAAAAAATATCAGGAAACTTGTTGCAAAGGTTGTTTTTTTTTTTTAGAAAAAAAGTGTACATTTATAGAAATCATGGTTCATTGTTTACAACAGGCCCGAGGACGTAAAATAAAAATGACAATTTAAAAATAAATTTTAAAACTTGTTGCAAAGATACTTTTACTTACAAAATTAGACCAGAGGAATACAAAATTGTGTCTATCTGTAGATGTTATTTAATAAACTTGTGAATGGTATGTGGCATGTTTCTGTTAACTAGGGGACATTGGAGCTTCTTATTGGTGTGATCAGGAAGTTCAATGAACATTGGCCATAGTCATGTGTGTCTGATCTCAAAAGTATTTAATCATTATTTAGTGGAGATCTATTTACAAGTAACAAAAAAGGTATATCAAATTTATAAAAATATAAAACAAGATTAACATTCTTTGTGTTTGAGACCAACTTAAACAGTTAGCATTTATAGAAGAGGGAATTTTTAGTTTTAATTGAAATAAAGTAATTCATACACATGCCCTTTAGGAGAAAAAAAGCAAAAAAAAAACCTTTTTGTTGTCATTGAAGATTTTGAAGGAATTTAAAAAAATAATCAATGAAATTCTGGTTGTGTAATAAAAGAAAATCAATATGATACTACTCTAAATTAAACATATGATTGCATGTAGACTTGTATTGTTTGTTCTTTGTCATTCAATATAGGTTGTTGAACTCCTGAACCAAGCAGCTGTGATGACAAAGAGCGCAGAGAAGATTTCAAGTCTTCGAAAGGTTGATTAGTGTTTAGATTTACATCCAAAATTAAAGATTGTTTGAGGAAAAAAACATTTGATTGTTGAATTCTTTTCTGTGAAACAAGCTCTTAGTCTTAATTAAATTGACCATTTAAACTTCCATACTGTATTGTATGTACTAAACACCATTAATTTTAGTTTGGAAATTGAAGTGCAATAAAAGTTTTTCATTTTTACAAAAAGATTTCATAAAACCAAGATGGATGTTTATATCATGTTTTTTTTCTATTGTTCTCAGGCACAAGAACTGATTATCCATAAATCATCAGACTTGTTGGACAATTTTTTAGATGTAAGTTTGCATCTAATAATTCTTTATATCTGGCTTCTACCTTTGGTTGATCAGAAAGTTTAAGTCGAAAAATAATTGTCACTCACTTGTTTGTCTTTTTTTTTTCTTGGAATGCCGTATAATGCTATTTCTTCTTTAGCATTTCTGAATAATTGTTTCCTGCTGTTGGAGTTAGATCTTAACACAAATTTATTCTACTTTAGGTAAGGGAAATTGTTCAAATGCATATTTGCTTGCAATAAATCATTATGTTTAAAAAAAAGTTCTAATTTGCTGTTGTTTTTTTTTTTTAACATAACAATGAAATTAAATAATGCTATCAGTCTATCTGTCTTTCTGTAACAGGAAATGTTAGCATTTCAATCAGACCAATCTAAAGATGTGAAGAGATTTATTGTTGGCTTCATGGAGGAAGCTTGGTAAGTTGGAATTCATACTATCTTTATTGTGTGCCATTTTTTATTCTTTATTAAAAGATCACCTGTCATTTTTTTTTTTTTTTCAAATTCTTAGCAATGTGGTATAAATAAAGAGATGTATAGCAAAGAATATAATTATAAGACCAATCGAACTGTATACACCTACAGTAAAAGGTCCAATACAGGTATTTGTATGTCATTATTTTTTAGTTATTATTAATGTACATATTCATGCCACCTAATATATTAGAGTTAATAATGTTTCTAGTAAATTAACTTTACATTTCTATCATTGATATAACTCTTTCCCCTACATTTGTCTTATTTTCAGCAAAAAGGACTTTGAATGTTTGCCTAAAGTGATGCCAAGTATGGTTATGTTACTGGGAGATGATGATGTAAATGTTCAGAAGAAAGTCATCTTAACTGTTAGCAGTATGTTCAGACTAACTTTGGCAGTAAGTTGTTATAATTAGTGAAAGATATCTAAATTTGGTTATTCTTTTGTTGTTATTATTTCTTATGTAATATGATTTTGCTCAACTTCTTGAACATAAGAACAGTTCTTCTTACCATGATCATTTTAATTCATATAAACACCATACTCCTCAAATATCTCATTCTAATTTTTGTACTTCCATCTTATATGCTTTTGTGTCAGGTTTTTTTTAGACACATGTTTTAAATATCTACTATTTTTAAGTAGAAGATGCAGTGTGCATTTTGTCCTGTTTGAAACTAAACCCTAATCATTAATAAGGAAAAAATGTTCTTAAATTCTATAGTGGATTAGCAAGGCCAAACAAACAAGAGCAGAGATGAAAGATGTTTGGGTGCACCTAAATGAACTGAAAAACCTTATGTATGATTTCCTGGAGTCTATCAATGATGGGTAGGTTTTTTTTTTTGTATTTTAGTTTTTCTTTTCTTTTTCTCTTTTGGTATGAGTTCTACAAAAAATTTCGATTCTGAGTTTATATTCTCAATAGTTTGTTTTCAATCATAGGAAGTGGTTAACTTTTCTTTTCCCTGATAATTTCTACTCATTTATTTATCCAGTTTTCCTTCTCATTTGAAGAAGCAGATTTTCTTAAAAGAAAAATAAGTAATGGAGTTCTTTCATATTTTTCAAATCATAAAATTATACATTTTCCACCATTCTTGTTCAATTTAATATTATTGCATCCTGCAAATTGATTTAAAAAAAAATTGACTAGGGTTATAAAAAAAGAACACCTTTGTCAGTTTCTCCCTTGCCCCAATAATAATAATAATAATAAATTGATATAACTTTTTTTCTCAATATAACAATTTTTTGTTGAATTAACTTATTGGAGCAGTTTGTTGCATTATCAAAGTCATTTTAAAAAAAATCAGATGCCAAGGAATTTTGATACCCTCTATTGTAGCCATAAAGTTGCAGAGGTATGGTCGCAAAAAAAAAGTTGTAGGAAATTATTGTGTCTTGTGATATCTGAAAACTCTAAGTTGAAATTTTGCAAAATAGATTAAATGAAATGTTAAAACATTCACTCACCATTGAGAATAATTTTACTTAATTTTAAGCTGATTATGGACTTACCTTTAAAAAATATGAACTGTAATTTTTAATTTGCACTTATTTCTTTTTTCTCAGAATCCGAACTCATGCTGTGAAATTTTTGGAAGGACTTACCTTGACATTGTCAAAAAGAACTGCTGTAAGCTTTATTTATCCACATGCAGTAGTGTGATATGTTTGATTAGCTTATAAATATTACCACTGAGTCATGTTTTCCCTGATCTGTTCAAGATTAGAATTCTTGTCTACACACATAGGTTTTTATAAATCAGTTAAAAATGGGTAAAAGGACTCATTTGATATTTATACAGAAAAGAATCTAATGAATCACACCTTCATTGTTTAATCTTTTCTGATCTTCAGGATTCTGAGGTACCAAAGAAAAATGAAGAGGATTTTTCAGTTGAACAAATGCCAGAAAACATCTAATGAATCACACCTTCATTGTTTAATCTTTTCTGATCTTCAGGATTCTGAGGTACCAAAGAAAAATGAAGAGGATTTTTCAGTTGAACAAATGCCAGAAAACAATGGGATTGTTGATATTGCATCTTTGGAGGAAGAGGGCAGAAAGGCATTTACAACTATGCTACAATTTCAAGGTTCACCTCACATATCTAGGTAATTATCCGTAATTTAGATACTTTTACTTTTTGTGTATATTGCAATCTTCTAGTGTATTGTCAGTGATGTTAATTTTCCGTACATTTACGAAATTCCGTTAAAAAAAAATTACAGGTCTGAGTTCCATCAAGGTCCGTCAAAGTTCTCTGTCAATTTTCGTGCAGTCGTGCAATCACTTACGGAAACGCGAAAATAATTTAACAGAATAAGCGAACCAGAAAAAGTATGAACATCACTGAGCATGTGTTATTAATAACATCTGACCACCCGATTTAACTTTGAAACATCAGATTTATGTGAAAACCAAATTTGATCAAAGATTCAGTTGGATTTATTTTGTGTGATTCAAAGTGCCACTGCATATACGTTGATTAGGTCTAAACTAGGGCAGTAGGAGAAATATCTATATCCAAGGACTTTGTGTAGATCTAGACTAGGCTTTCATGATTTATTGATTAGAAATAGAATCTAGAAATCAAGTTTGGTTCGTGATGGAATTTGTTGATCGTGTTGGTCCACTGCACATTTAAAAAATTGATACAGAAGTGAAAATTGGCATTGGTTAGACAAGAAAGACGCAAAATATCATTTTCTTATCGGATTACTACCGTAAGTTAAAAGCAAGTGTGGCTTACTGCATCACATGTAAAACTGGTTCCAACGGAGGCATAACCATGCTAAAAAGAAGTAAAATATATCACATTGGTCAGTGTACTTTAAGCCTTGAAAATCAGCCAGGCCCGCTAATCACCCTTACCCCAGTTTCGCTATACGACGTATACATTATCTCAATTCAATAAAAATAAAGGCTTTAAAGCATTCAAATAAACTTAATTAAGAAGAAGTACATCATTCCTATAGGGCTTTTTTACTCCTGGCATTAATTTGGGGTGGTTTTTTTTTTATATCCTTAATCCAGTACGACACTGTACTGGTTCGTGAAAAAGCTAGTAAAAAAAAAATCCAGTTGGCATCTCTGTATTGTCATTGGAAAAATGTTTTTTTGTGCAAATTAAAGAACTAACCGTTAACATTTTTAGACTGTTCATTTTTGTTTTGTTTTTTTGAATGTCCATTTGTACATAAGGCTTTTTATTATTTGAGTTCCTTTCATCTAAAAAAGGTCTTATTATTTAATTAACCAGCATGTTTCTTAAATTCACACACATTTACATATAGAGATGCTTATATCTTAACAGATTTTTTAATTGACCTAATTTGTGTTTACAGGATAAGTCTTTTGACTCTCAACAGAGATCGCTAAGTCAATTTGAATTTTTTATTCTTTTTTTTTTTTTTAAATTTTTTTAACAGTATCAACTTGATGACAGTAATGAACTCACTAGCAAACATTGCCAAACAAAGGCCTGAGTTTTTCGATCAAGTTGTTCAAAGTTTCGAAGCCCTGCATGGTAAATATAATGACTATTGTACTTAAATCAATTTTAGTGATTATGAGTGTAAATTGTGTTCCACTCTCAAGTATCTCCTTAAAAAGGTAAACTATTATTTTTTAAAGATAGAAATACCCTTTGTTCTGAATTCCTCATTTATATATATTTTTTTATATTTGAAAAATAGTAATGCATCTTTTTTTATATTTGAAAAATAGTAATGCATCTAGGCTTTCATGCAAAAAAAAAAATCACTGTTTTTATGTTACTATTTTAGGTTCAGGTTTCCAGAAATTAGTCAAATGTAATAAATACTCATACTATTGTGTCTTGCTGTCTGCAGTGAATCTCCCTCCAACCCTGGCCAAATCGCAGGTCAGCAGTGTACGTAAAAACTTAAAAACTCAAATGATGGGACTGCTCAGGCACTCAGCCTCCTTGGATTTCCTTCCTCAAATCTCAACTTTGCTCACAGATCTGGGTGCTTCCCAATCTGAAGTGAGTGGCTAAAATTCTTCTTTTGTTTTTTTAACATATGCATTAAAGTCTTGCAGCTATTTTGAAAAAAATTTATTGGCATGGCTTCTGTAGGCCTACAATTTTATTTAGATATCTTAAGTTAAAATCAAATGAAGAGCAATTGTTTTTGGAAAAGTCAAGTTACTAAAGTTGTGTTTCACTCCGGCCAGATTGTTAAAAATAGGTGAGAAAATTATGTATCAGTTTGTTTCTTGATAATGGGAGAAACTGCCAAGTGTAATTCTACTTCACATGCGAATTACCAAGCATGTCAAAGAATATATAACAAAAGCTGCAAGACTTTAATGCTAATCATGCGAATTCTAATGTGTCTATAAAGGAAATTTTGTAATTTGTTAAAATGAGCTCTTGTCTGTACAACTGCAAATAAAATGCTACTATTGAAAGATTTTTTTTATTATATTATTCTGTATGATGCAGGGAATACTTCTCCATATATGACTTCTGGCTCATATTCATTTTAATTGCCTATGTTTTTTTTTTCAGATTGCCAAAAATACTCCCAAGGACTTAGAGAGCAGAAAACGCAAAGCTTTTAAAGAGCCATCTGGATTTGGGCCCAAGAAAGCTCGCATAGAGGTGATCTTTAATTGATCAAATAACTTTTAAAGTCTTGACTTATGGCATTGAATTATAATGTTTAGCCTAAAAAGAATTTCAATACAAAAATGAGTACCCCTCTTGTTATGTGAGTATGTTTGAGAGAGATTAAGGGAGACTTACAAAAAGAATAAAGGGATTTTTAGAGAGGGTGAAGGATAAAGGCTTTTAGGAAATTTTAAAATTATATTCTAAGTCAGTCCATGTATATTCCTTTTTTAAAGTTGGATGAAGATGATGATGGCATGACACCTTATGTGGATCGTACTACAAAGAAGTCAAAACCTGAGCCTGCACAGAATAAGACTGCCATTGATGTGACAGCTGAGGATATCCTTCCACGCCTGAATGCACAGAATGTGACAGATCTTGTCTTGCTAAGCATGGTAAAAATCTATAATTCTATAAGACTCATTGAGGGATCCATTCTTTAAATGAGAAAGGCCTTTTAGATAATTTGTTCTTTTTTTTTTTCTTCTTTAAAAAATTATTAATCACTTCTGATTAGAAGCCACACACTACTCCTTGGACCCTTTCAAATAAAGGTAATATGACACACTTAGAACACACTCTACCTACTTTTGTTTTCTTACAATCAAGCCTTAAAGGATCCAGATTTATCAATTTCATTTAGAATCTATAACATTTTTCAAATTAAATACAATTTGTCAATTCAATAAATTTTTGAGGAAAAATTCAGTTAGATTTTAGTATCCCCTATACTTTCTGTATAGTCACAATGTATTTTCATAATTTGTAATCTTCTAGGTGATGTTGCCAAATAATATGCCTGCCTTGTTTGAGTCAACATACACACCTGTAGCAGCAGCAGGCACTCAAGCTCAGATTAGCCACATTGCCCGCTTGTTAGCCACACAACTGACAATGGCTGGTATTCTATAAAAAATACATTATTTTAAATAAACGCCATAAAACGAACAAGTTAAAAACCAAAAATGTTATTGTAGATTCTTTTATCGTTAAAAGAACAGCATACTTCTGATCTAAATTAAAAAATCAAATTGATTCTTTCATGGTGAAAACAAATTTAAAAAAAACACCAAACTGTTTTCTCTGATGCATGCACTGCCCAATTGCAAATTTCATCTGTTTTTAGTGTTGAAGTGGCTTTGTTTCATAGACTGAGAAGTTCGCCCCCTTGCATTCAGGATTCTCAACTTTGATGTAGCACAATAAAACTTACTGCTCAATTATTTCATTACCTGCATTTTTTTTCTGTTGAAATTTAAAATAATTTATTTTTTATAGATCATAAAAAGGTTCCCTGTGAGCTAATTTAGTTTGATTTGATTTCTTATTTGTTTGAAAGTTAATAAAGGTGTAAAGTGAAAATTTTGAAGTAACGATTTAAAGGTAATATTAAAGAAATTTTTATGGATTTTACTTTCCAATAGGCTCTCAAATCAGAAGCCATAGCAGAAGGAATTAAAGATGATGAACAGCCTTCATCTCCAAAGCAAATCATACAAACTGTTGTAGGTGAGTAGAATACTTTTGAATACAAGGGTTTCTTGTGATTTGATGAAGCCTTAGATATGTAGTCTTGAAAAGAATGGGCACCCTCACCAGTTACAAAGTAGAACATGATATGAATGCAATCCAAAAAAACTAGATGATCAGAAATTGATATGCAAAAATTTTCTTTTGAAGGATTGTATGAACACCAATAAACTCTGTAGAATTCAGCCATTTGACTGCTTTGATCATATTTTCCAGAGTTATTTGCAATTGATCTTTTTAGTGATGTTTTAAAATCTATACTGTGAGAATTTGAAGAGTGCTTAGAAATTGTGCCAGCCTCTATTGATACTCCAAACTTAGTTTTGGCTACATGTTCAAGAAAGCACAGTATGATTTTACTGGAAAAATGCACATTTATGTGTCTTTTCCAAACTTGTGTTTCCTCATACAGGTCTCAAAACAGAAGAGCAAACAGAACAACCTCCAGACAAAAAATTAAAAATGAGCCAACTTCCAGTAAGTACAGCATGTCATGTTTGATGTTATTTGATTATACTGTAAGACAAGCAAAAGATAGTTTCCAGACACTTTGCAGAGAAGAAATGATGCATTATCTAATTGTATTTTGAAAAACCCTTCAAGTTAACAATAGTAAAAAAAAATGAAGTTTTAAGGTGATATAATGATGATCTTTTCCTTTAAACTAAAAAAAAACCAATCTGCATTGCTTTACTTTTTTTCATTTTCTCAATAAGATGCCTCCAGGTATTCGTAAAATTAAACAGTTCCAGCTATCACATGCAACGAAACCTCTTCAAGAAGAGGAGATGGAATCAATGGTAAACATGGCTCTACAAAGAATTCTGAAAGCGGAAAGTAAGAACCTTCTATTTTTATTTTCTCCTGTGTCTTTCAAAGCAATAATTTGTGCATTTCTGAACATAAAGTAGTTTAACACACTATTTTTTCAAATATAAATGAAAAATGATGGATTTCCATAGAAAAATGTTTCTGACAATTATAGATATTTAGTCGGATGAGTATTTATGGGGTATTTATATTTTTACTTGAAAGTCTCAGCAAAAAACAACCACTGTCGATCGGTGTTAGATTTTGTCAATTTATCTCAATAAGTCTCATAAAATTACATGAATATAACCCATTACTAATTGCACTGTTATATCAATATATCATTTAAAGATACTTGAAAGAAGTTTCATCTCAAGATACTAGTGTGTAATTTTGCAGATCTTCAAATATGTTGTAGGGGGATCTATACACAAAATAATATTGTTTGATGTTTTTACTCAACATAAGCAATAAAAGGTTTCTTCCTAAAAAGATACACCTTTACTACTACTAATAAAAAAAAAAGTGATAATAGATCCTTAAGCCCTTGAGAAGTGCAAATATTTTACATAAAATGAATTGGCATATCAAAATGAATGTATGAACTCTTGGAAAAGGACAGGAAAAAATCAGAAATTTTATTTTCCCTTATGTTAATTGGTCAAACTTTGGTATTATGTGTTACCAAGTGCGTCATATTATTACTTTGGACTAGAAACTGCGAAAAGCACCTATTGAGCTGTATATCTCAAAACAAGAAGATTGGACAGTTCGGTGCTTTTCCTCCAGCAACTACTCATATAGTTTTGCTCTCATGTTTTTGGTTGAACCTTTTATGTATCATTCAAACCAAATGCATCATAGTTAGAAAGAAATGGAAGTTTATTTTTACCTGTTGCCTATTAAATCTCTCTAAATATTTTTTTTCAATGCATTTTTAGAGGCAGCTTGTACAGGACAAGTAGAACAGCATAGAACAAAGCTTCTAGCTGCACTGTCATCCTTGTTTGGACAGTCAGTAAAGAAAAGTGAGTAGTCTATTGTTTCGTCTTATCAATTCGTTTATATTAAAAAATTGGACTACCACTCCAACCAATATCTGTAACAAAAGTAAAATTGTTTTAAATCTTAATTGTTTTGATTAAATCAATTTTTTTTACATTTCCTAGTATCAATATTTTTTAAAGTTTTGTATGAGTATCTCAAAACAATAAACAGTCCCATATTTTAGTAATTTTAGACTTGTTGTAATTGCTTTAGTAAATCTTTCAAAATGAAATTTTGGGGGAGGGGGGAGGGGCTAGCAACATTAGTACTTAGAAACTTAAATCTCGTAAATAATACCTTTTTTACACCCTTGAATCTTAGATAAAGGGGCTTTTTTAAATATTGTGGATGGCAAATTTTTAGTAATTTACAGACAGTGAAACATTAAAGATTTTGTGTTTCAAATTCAAGGTGCTTATATTAGCAAAATATTTTAACTATTTTTGTAAGGCTATGCAAAGAAACGCGTATGTGTTATGTATATTTTTAAGTTTCCATATATTTATAACTTTGTATAAAGTTGTAAAAATTTTTTATAAAATGCATATGTATTTTTAACGAAAGCGCTCTAGTTGAGGTAGAGAGCTATAGAAATGGACGTTAATTATTATTTTTGTTGTCGTTGTTGTTATTATTCTGATGATTATTATTATTCTTATTATTATTATTATTATTATTATTATTATTATTATTATTATTATTATTATTATTATTATTATTATTATTATTATTATTATTATTATTATTTTTATTTTGATTATTATTATTATTATTATTAAGTTTAATATTATTATTATTTTTTGGTATTTAGAAATATTCTACAAGAAGAATGAAAAGAATTACTACATATGTCAAAGTTAGTAAATGATAGAATTGTTCTTTTCTTAAAAAAAAAACATGCAAACATCACATGATATCACTTTCTGATATTTTAGTATTGTTCACATTTTTTCTCCCTATATTTACCCCCTCAGATTTGCTTGCGTTCATCCTTGGTGATCTTCGCTGCCGCCAGGACCTTTTGTTTGCATGGCTGTACCAAGAGTATGCCAACTGCCAGGGCTACAGTTCAGCGGCTGCAGGTGGGAAGTCCTCACTGCAGGGAGCCACAGTGGGCAGTTACAGCAACTGTCTGACCAGCGTCCTGACAGAGCTACTCGAGATGGAGGACCATCATGCTGATAGGTAAGTCAATACTGATGATAGTTTATCTTATAAGTTGAGTTGGTTGCTTATCGTCCAATGCCAGCCAGCACTATATAGGCTATATTGTATCTTACAAGTATAGTTGAAAAGGGGGTTAGGTATATAGCTTTAACATAGTTTGTTGTATAACCTCCTTCTACTAAGGTCTTCTAAAAAATGTAGACTTTCTTTATCAATAGGCATCTTGCAAAAAATACCTGTATCTGATGATTATTAGGTAATATATGTTATTTTCAGCCTGTTTCATCGTGTGCTGCTAGAAGCACCTCTTCTCACAGACAATGCTGTCATTATAGTCCGCAAGTACTGTAATATTCCTGTGAGTATCATGATTTTACTCTTTGTTTTTGTTACTATGGAGTGAGATTCTTACTTATTTTTCTTCTTAAGATGTCATCAGATAAAAATCTATTATTGGTTATATATTTATAGATCAAAGAACATGTTTTTCATAAGATAAGGTAGTGCTTTATTAACCCCTCAAAGGGAAATTTGAAAATGGTATGCCTAATTAGAGCTTATTGAAACATATAAATAAAACTTAAGATGTCACATGACTATGAATTGTAAACATCACACGCAAAAACAGAGGAGAAAAAAGAAAATTAGTTCAATATAGCTTATGGTAACTAATCAGAATGTTGATGTCTGTTCAAGGCTTTCATTTTTATGCAAAAACTGTAATTTGCAGGAACACACTGAGGCTGGAATGAAAACTTTGAGCCAGCTTATAAATAACAGACCAGCACATAGGATTAGATTCCTTGAAATCATGTTGGATTACACTGCTCATGAAAAGCAAGAGGTATACAAATCTTCTGGATTTTTGAGTATCTATTTTTTGTTCGTTTTATCAATCTATTTTCTTAATTTTAACTCAAATGACACTATAAGATATGTTTCAGATTGTCTGTATGTCTTTAAAAAGCTTGAACCTTTTCGGGTCACATAATTTAAGGCTTATTCCTTGTGTGTGCAATATTTTTGGGTATTTTAAAAATTTACAAAAGGTAAAAGTTTTATTTTTATTATTTTAAAATGAAAGGTGCACGAATTGCAAAAATAGCATAGGCACATACTAATATGCTCAATATGTGTGAGATGTGACGGGAAAAGAATAAGAAAGCCTTTATTTTCAAATTTAAATTTGGCGGAAAAATTATTTTCAGGTTGAATTGATGAAAGTGAAAACCTGCAACCTACCTAAACTTAATCAATCATTCATCATAGTGTACATGCATTATGCAAAAGTTTTTTAAAGCTGATATTAGAATTTTATTAAAAAAAATTATTCTATTCCTTTTTCAGATAAGAAATTTGGCGATACAGGCAGCTAAGACCTTGCATGTAAGTGGAAAGATGAAGGAAGAAATAGAGCAGTATGCCAACCAGCAGCTCAAGAAACTTTTGCTGTCCAAACCACCATCACCACCAGGGGTCAAGCTAGAAGGTGATGATTAACAATATTTTAATTCTAGAATTTTAAGGAGAGAAAAAAGTAGAATGCAAAAGGAAACAAAAGCAACTAAATTTTGGGATAATACTTTTTCTAGAGCATAAAGACAAATTAAAATTCAATACATGTATGATTTAATGCTTTAAAATTTTCACAGCAAAACTACAATTGAAATAAAAGTGCCGTTTTTCCCGGCAGCTCTCATCATTCTCTTCCGTCTCAATCTAAAAATAGTCAATTTAGTGATTATTGCTCAGTGAGTCCAATTCTCCTTTTATCTATGCAATTCCATTCAAAATAGTCCGTGCATGCGTTATTCACTAACAAAGTAACAACATCCAGCCATTTGATTTGAGTTTGGAATATCGGATTTATGTGAAAACTAATCTCGTTATCTCAATAAAAAAACTTTGGTTGCATTTATTTTGTGTGATTCAAAGTGCCACTGCATATACATTGACTAGATATAGGTTCGGGCAGTGACAGGAGTATCTAGATTTATGTAGACCTGGTCTAGACTTCCATGATTTAATAATTAGCAAAAAAATCTAGAAATAAAGTTTGGTCCGTGATTGAATTTGTTGATCGTGTTGATCCACTGGATATTAAAGAAATTGATAAAAGAGTGAAAATTGGCATTGGTTAGATAAGAAAGACGCAAGTGGCGATTTCCTATCAGACTACTACCGTAAGTGAAGCTAGTGTGGCTTACTGCATTATAAATTATGTATTAATGTAAAACAAGATTCTACAATTGTTCCAACGGAAAAAAGGCCCTGCATAGCCATGCTAAGAGTAAGAAGAAATATCTCATCAGAGCTCGTAGAGCCTTGAAAATCAGCCAGGCCTGCTAATCACCCTCATTTTGCTCCAGGTTTGCTATACAATGTATAAGCTCTTTCAATGCAATAAAAATAAAGCATACAAATAAACATAATTTGATTAAGAAGTACATTGTTCTTATTTTGCTTTAATATACTACTAGCATCAGTTTGGGGGGTGTTTTGCGGTTCTTAATCCGGTAAGTCGCTGTACCGGTCCAGTTGGCACCACTGATTGCTTTGATGTTTTTAAAGAAGTAAAAACAGCATTGTGACTTCATCAAGTAACCTTTACTATCTTATATATCTGTGAAAGATCTACCTGAAGCATGGACAGAGGATGCAATCAAGGCTCATCTCTATTTGCATCTTGGACTTCTGCCCTCCAACCACAAACTTATACATGAGTAAGTTATACCCTCCATGTATTGTTATTTCCCCCTTCCTAGTTTAACACTTTCATTGCCAAAAAGGGCTTTTGTTGATGGCTATATAATCTATTGCAGTTGCCACTGTCAACTTGTGTCAGGTTATAAACTACTTGGACAAAAACAGTACACTATATATAACAAAAAGTTGCAAAAGTTTTTGTGAAACCCCTGGTTTCCTTAAAAAACTATGCACTAACACGGCTGCTCGAAACTAGCGAAATCGCGCATCTTAGCTGTCAAGGGTGCCTAGGTGATCAATCACCAGCCTGGCATCCGACAATGCCCGCTGCGGAGGGGAGGGAAGGTGGGTGTGCGGGTGCCGTGACGAGGTCAGGCGGGTTATCGCGTTACCGCCTGCAGGCCGCCGATGCACCTCTTAATAATCGACTTTTGGCGACTTTTGTTCATTAGTTGAAAATCTCCTATGCAACCCACAGTTTCCATCAGCGTATCATATAAAAGAGTGTTTCTTCAGCTTTACAACGGTATAAAATTCAGTGCTCTATCTTGCTTTGAAAGTCCAGTTTTGACTACCCGTAAGTTATACTGAAGAATGTTTTTTTATTTGAATTAATTATTAACTAATTACATTTAATGAAAAACTTCACAAAATAATTACATTTTCAGGACAGATTTAGATTGTTCAACTATTTTTCTCAATAATCACAAAGTTTTGTAAATATAACATTTTAAGTATTGAAATTGTGGTGGTGTAAAGAAGTTCGAGTCTGTATATAACAGCACTATTTCCGATTTTTGGCATCGCGTTTTCTAATTTATTCTTGTATTTTTTATTTGTAGCTGTTAATTTCATAAACTAACGGTTTTAAGTAATGTTTAAAAAAGTTGTAAACAGTGATTATACAATGTATAAGCTCTTTCAATGCAATAAAAATAAAGCATACAAATAAACATAATTTGATTAAGAAGTACATTGTTCTTATTTTGCTTTAATATACTACTAGCATCAGTTTGGGGGGTGTTTTGCGGTTCTTAATCCGGTAAGTCGCTGTACCGGTCCAGTTGGCACCACTGATTGCTTTGATGTTTTTAAAGAAGTAAAAACAGCATTGTGACTTCATCAAGTAACCTTTACTATCTTATATATCTGTGAAAGATCTACCTGAAGCATGGACAGAGGATGCAATCAAGGCTCATCTCTACGCATTTCTGGGTCACGCTGACCTATAATCAAACCGCACCCTGACCGTCGGGTTGAACTTGTGACCTCGCACGCTCCGCGCCCGCGGCGCACTGAACTAAAATGCAAGCTTTTAACAGCCGTGCTACTGTATATAATCTATTGCAGTTGCCACTGTCAACTTGTGTCAGGTTATAAACTACTTGGACAAAAACAGTACACTATATATAACAAAAAGTTGCAAAAGTTTTTGTGAAACCCCTGGTTTCCTTAAAAAACTATGCACTAACTTATGGACATCAGAAGTAAAATTTGCAGTAAAATAATTGGTTATGAGAATCTTACGTTTTAGAAATTATTATTTATATTATTATATGAAAATGTTAAAGAAAATGCAACGAGAGCTTAAAAAAAAACATGCAATGAAAAAACTTTTTTTTACAAAGAAGTGGCAATAAAAGGTGTAGAAACAATCTATTGATAAGCTGAATATCTTGGCAATGTTTGCTACACTTCTCAATAGGTAAGTTTCTATTGCAGTTAATGTAGATAATGAAAATCATTAGAGAGATTGAGGAACAAACTTGAAAAAAAGGGAAATTTGTGATATCAGCAAGTATTATAAATAAATCAAGCCATGTACACAATTTTACCTTGGAGATATATGTAAAAAATCATGCTTAAATGCCTTTTTTCAATATTTTTCCCTTTCTAATTATTCAGGCTAGCGAATGTTTACACAGCCACAAATGCAGATATCAAGCGTACAATCCTCAGAGTCTTGGAACCTCCAGTGAGTAGATCAAACTGATTTTTATTTAAACAAAATAAAATATTGAAATATTTCCTTTTTTTTTCTTTTTCACAATTAACATCACAAAGAATGTTTTAAGATAAGTTGGTTGTCGAATGTTTTGAATTTTGTTAAAAAGATTAAACCCTGTTTGAATATTTCAAATACGTAAAATAGCAGCAGAGATTAGAGAAAATCTCTTGTACTTTGTATTATAAGAGTCATCTCTTTTTTTATAAACGTTGTCCTGATGGGTGAATTTGAATATGTTATGTTATGTACTCCTAGCATTTTTACAGCACCTCAGCTAGCAACAAGTTTACACTATATTTATACCAGTTTAAAGATTAAAGAAAACTTTAGTAAACATATCTTGAACTATTTATATTATGAGCAGCTCTGCTTTGTGCTCTTCTGTCATTCCTGTTGGAATACACACGTAATCGTTTAATAATATATTCTTTCTGAAAGATTTTATGTAAATTGTATTTGCTGTTTGTTAGCAACATACCTATATGTAACTAAATTTTGTGTTCTCTCTCTGTTGTTTTAATGAAAAAATATTACATGTCATGGAGAAAATTAGTGTTAGTGTGTTGTTACCAATGTTCCAATCAATTTTCTGCCTGTTTATCAAGGTGAAAGGCATGGGCATGGACTCTCCTGAGCTCCTCACACTTGTGGAGAATTGTCCCAAGGGATCCGAGACCCTTGTCATGAGGGTCATCCACATTCTCACCGACAAAGGTAGCATAAATCTTTACCTTGCAAAATCTTCATTGAATTGTAATGATGAAATGGGAAGGTTTTTTTTGTAAATAGACAAAGTTGGACCTGTTAATAAAGAAAAATTATTATCAGTGATGCCAATTTTCCATAAATTTAGGGGTTTTCAGTAAAAAGAAAGCTGGCAGGTCATAGTTCAGTAAAGGTCAATGAAGGGGTAAATGTACTGTGATTCAATATGATATGCCATTTTACATAAAAAAATTCAGTAAAAAAAATAAGGACCCAGTTGGTATTACTGAATAATAAATAGCCTTTGTAAAAGCTGAAAAGTACAAACAGGATATATACAATTAAATAGTTTGCATAAATTTTCTTGATATAAAAACAGTAACAAAAATAAAAAAAATCTGATATTTTACCACTTTCTTATGTAGATCTAGATCTAAAATATAATAGCGCAGTGAAAAACGCTCCATAACTAGCCTATATCTATGTTTTAATGAAGAAGTGACAATATAACTTGCTTTTTTATGATTAATATGCAATGCTGTTCCAAAATACTTTTTATGTTTTACTCATTAGACAGTTTGCATCTCTCTTTTAACGTTTTTAAATGCTTTCCTAAAACATCTTGAGACACCCAGAGTTTTCGCTAGAAGTTTTATTTGTTGATTTTTCGTCTGCTTTTAATACTATCCAGCCCCATCTTATCAAGAAATTTTATGACTTGCATGTTGATGTCAGTGTTATCGCCTGGATTTTTTGTTTTCTTACAATGAGACCACAATATGTTGATATAAATGGTGTTATATCTAAAACTATCATCACAAATACAGGTGCACTGCAGGGCTGTGTGCTTTCACCAATTTTATACACTGCCTACACCATTGACTTACCAGACAAAAGGCACAAACACACAATTAATTAAATTTGCGGACGACTCTTGCCTAATCGGAACAATAACAAACAAAGATTTTTACCTTGAAGAAATTAACAAGTTTGTATCATGGTGCAAGATTAACTTCTTAAATTTGAACATTAATGAAACAAAAGAGATGATTTTTGATTTTAGACGAAACGAGGCGCATGCTTTAACACTGCTAAAAATAAAAGACGCACAAGTTGGAATTTGTTGACACATACAAATATCTTGGCACCACCATTGATGGTAAACTTTTTTTAACACACATATTGAAATACTGATTAAAAAAGCTAATCAACGACTGTACTTTTTAAGGTAATTAAAGTCTTTCTATGTCGACTACAATTTTATGTCTCCTGTATCCAAAGTTTAATATCTTTTGGAATTACATGTTTTGGAGGAAATCTGTCAAAGATCTCTCAAAGAGTAGACAAAATAAGAAAGAAAGCTTCCCAAATTATTGGCTGTGAACCAACCCCTTTCAATGACATGTATGTTTTTCAAATAATGAATAAAGCTAAATGTATAACATCAGAAATAAACCACCCTCTTTGTAGTGAATATGAAACATCACAAAGAAGTAACAGATTAATATGAAAAAGGTCCATAACAGACATATAAAAACTCATTTGTACCAGCATCCATTAGATTGCTGCAAAATTGCAATACTTAGAGAGGGGCAAACGTTGGTCTCCGGGTCGAGAGAACCGCGGTTCGGGTCCCATGGTCGGCAGATTTGTCCGATTTTGCTCCCTGTATCCCCGCTTTGTTAGTGTGTGGCGGCTCAAAAATTGTCAGATGTCAGTCTTGGGATCCGTTCACAGTATAGCCTAATGAGTGCTGACGCTTACTTTGGACCAACTCAACGCCATACTTATAGGACTTGTGTCTGTATGCAGTGGTATGCATGTTCTTGTATATACGTGAAGATGTGTGTGTTTTTAAATAAGAATTATGTATGTTTCAACATGTGAATGTAAAACGCTTTTATTTTATTATCATTATTATTATTATTTTTTTAATCTCACAAATGTACAACTGGTGTTGTGATATTAAATGCATTATTGTACGACCAAGAAAAATATTCCCCCTATGGGATAATAAAGGCTTATCTTATCTTATCTTATCTAATATTATCTTATTAACTTGTTATGAAAGACAAACCTGGATTTTTCTATGACTTGATCCTAGGGTGATTATTTTTTAAATATCTTTTCAGCTGTCCCTTCACCTCAACTTGTTGAGAGGATTAGAGATCTTTACCACAAGAGAGTTCCTGATGTTCGCTTCCTCATTCCTGTGCTCAATGGGCTTTCCAAGGTACAGTTTAAGTTATTTATATATGGTTTTGTTATCATTCTGATTGATCATTGTTATTTTTTCAACAATTTTGATCCATTTTATTTTTGTTTTAATACATAGTTGATCCATAGTTATAATATTATGTGATTTTATGTGAGTTTGATTAGTGAAAAGAATACATATAAAAAGAAAATGTTCATAATCTGTACTTGTGGCACTTTGCTCCTTCAACCAGACTGAAGTAATGGAAGCTTTACCTAAACTCATAAAACTGAACCCTATGGTGGTGAAAGAGGTTTTCAACAGGCTCATGGGTAGCCATGGTAAGTTCAGGCAGCACAATTTTATTTAATGCCAACAATAAAGAAAAAACAAAAAATCATGAGATATATGTGTGTGAAGAATATTTTAACTTTATTGGACTTATTCCATGATTACTTGTCAATAGCTTCTTTATTTTTTTACAAGGTCATTGGACAAGGATTATCATTGGATAATTAAAAAAAAAAAGGATATTTTTTATATAACACTTCAAGGGCGAAAGTAAATTTAACCATTTCACCTGCACATTGCCGGTCATACCAGCGATCTCAAGACATGCCCAAAATGTAAAATCGTCGGATACCAGTGAGTGTTAAGAGGGTTCACAACAAACTGCTTTCTTGTAGTTATCTCCTGTCCTAGGTAGTTATACTGAAAGTAGAAGTAAAGAAGACATGTCTACGGGGCTGACAATTTCAATTCAAGGACTTCTTCTTACACTATTACTACCTGTAGTGACTATGAACCCACACAATGTCTCAGCCAAGAGTTTTGACAGTGACATGTCATGGGCCTCTTGTGGCATTGGAAATCCTAGTGATGAACCAATAGAAATTAAATGACAGAAGAAAATGTATACTTTTAAGTAGGCAGCTGTATAAGAGAATAAGATAAAACAAATTTTAGCACACTTATTCCCTGGGAAGCCACAGCTTTGGGGACAGGTTTTGTGTGGGGGTCTGCAGGTAGCTGTTAATAATGACTTGTAAATGGTAGTCTTTTTTACTCGTGTCCTTGTCATAGCACCATGGTTAACACATATTTTCTTCCACAAATTGGTGATTTTGATGTGCATCATTATCCATATGTGTATATCTTTTATAAACATTCAAACGTATAAACATTTTTAATCAAACAAAACTCTATAGCTCTGATGCTTCTGGTCCTTTCTTTAAATTGGTTTGCTGCAATTTATAATTAGTTTCTTTTTATGTTATTTTTTCCAATCATTAATGTGTTTCTTTTTCTTTAATCTCTTCAGTAAATAATGAGTCAATGTACCAGTCTCCCCTTACCCCAGTGGAGTTGCTGGTAGCACTTCATAACATAGACCCTAACAAGTGTGACATCAAGACCACAATTAAAGGTAGATATCAAGTATTGATAAGCTTTTTCAGCTGCATAGGCTGCAAATAACCCTTGGTAGTGAAATGTATAGGTCTGATTAAAAAAACTGTTCAGTGGTAATGTTTCTATGGATTTTTTTGATTAAATAATAAACAGAAAGAAGAAGAGTGATGAAATAAATGTGTCAACATCTTTATAATGCCAGACATTTTAGTTACAGCAATCATATTTGACATCAGCCCTACCAAAACATCTTGTAATCATGCCGCCAGCTACTTTTGCAACTTTTAAACACATACTTTTTTCACCATTCTAACAAAAATCATTCATGAATGACATGCAAACATTTGTATGTAGTTAAAGGCCATATATTTTATTTATAAATACGGAACAAAAACTAAACTATATTGACCATAAGCATTTTCGGCATAATTTTCTAATGCTCCCAGCAGGATTTCAATAGGTGTTGCCTTTTTGGCTCACTTTTAAAAAATGTTTAAAAAATGAAAGAAAAACAAAGTAATTTTGGTCATATAGTTGAATAGCTTAGAATGGTTTAGCTAAGGAACAAATATTTGTTTTATCTCACTAGCTGCCAACCTTTGTTTTGCGGAGAAGGCAACATACACACAGGAGGTTCTGGCGATAGTGATGCAACAGCTGATGGAACAAGAGCCTCTGCCAACATTGCTCATGCGGACTGTATTACAGTCCCTGTCCATGTATCCCCGCTTATTGGGCTTTGTGCTCAACATTCTGCAGAGACTCATAGTCAAAAAGGTCAGTGTTGCATTCGTTGCTTTAAGTTTGTTCTGTCTGGGATAGTCACTCATGAAAATTTTCTTTGTTGTCAACTCATCGTTTCCAACCACTCACGTAGTAGAATAATTATCTTAGTGTAAAAATCAGTTGCTGCAAGTATTGCCTTTGGATTTGTATCAAGTTCACTTTTCTTGAACAGGCACCATAACAAACGTAAAACTAAAAAAGTTCACTCAATAATCATAATAATTTGCTCTTAGGTATGGAGACAAAAGAAAGTGTGGGAAGGTTTTATCCGATGCTGTCAGCGGGCCAAGCCCCAGTCCTTCCAAGTCCTGCTCCAGCTGCCCGCCTCCCAGCTTAAAGATGTGTTTGAAGTCTGCCCTGATCTAAGAGAGCCCCTCTTCAACCATGTCCAGACATTTACAGAGAACCAGGTGACGTCTTTTTAATGCTTTCATTGACAAGCTTTTTACTGTACTGTTTACTCCTGATTTTCTAAGGTTAGAGAAATTCAGTGGTGTCGTAAAAATGTGTGTACATTGCTTTTTCTATCATTAGTAACATGCAGTGATTTAGAGGTTATTCATCCAACAAATCTAAAACATTTGGAATTTTATAATTACGATTATTATTGAAATTTAGTTATCACATTTTTTGCCCGAAATGTTAGTGTGCGTCTTTCAACCAGTCCCAATAGATCAGATTTAAACATAAAAACTTAGAAAAACTGCTTTTAAAAGTGTATTCATTCTTCTCTGTCAAGCCTTTTTAAAATATTTAAAAATCTATCATCCTGCAACAGAACTATATTCAATTTTCCTGTTTTAGGAGATCAGAAATAATCACTATATTCTATCAAAGTATAATGTTTGGATAAAATAGGAGAGACACATAATGGAAACACCTGTTTATTTAGATAAGTGCTAATCGTTCTTTATTTTGACATATGAATATTACAATAATGATGGAAGCTGAAAGATAAAGGGATTTTTAAATCAGGATGTAGAAGCCTTTAATTTTTTCCATAACGAATCATCATCATCATCATCATGGGGATAAAAATAGTTTGAAACTTTAATGCAAAGTTGTAAAATTATAAATTAAGTGCAGACTGATTTAATTTTAAAAATCCTTAAATCCTTAACAAAGTTTTAAATATCACCTTTACAGAAAGCTCATATAAATAAAGCTGTGATGACTCTTCTGGAAGAGCTTCCTGGAAGAGATACTGAGAAGGTTTGTGACTTATTTTGAATGCATTGAATGAGTTCATGTCTATAAAAAAGCCTCCAAATTTTACACTTGAGCTCTTATAATTCACACCAAACTTCAGTTGTTAGTGTTTAAAACATTACTTTTAAATACATGTCTAAGAAACTAATTTGTTTAATTGATGAAGTGTGAGCAAACAGAAGAATTTAAATAATGCTCTATTTTGCTTGCTTTTTTTATTTTAAGTTTTATAAATATTATTTCTTTTTTAAAACTTTTTTTCATGGGGTAGGAAACTGAAAAAAGAAAAAAAAAAAAAGAAACTTATGCTATGCTTGTAACTGTTAATGTATATTCTAGACTGACATAGTACCCTTTTATCGCCTTTGAAGTTAGTTTAGTGTAAGCCTCTTGATTCCCTGTAGAAAGTAGGGCCGCAGTGAGTAACTCCCCTCCACTGGACTCAGTTTTGGCTGGTCCTCTTCAGCTTGGGCCATGTGGTACCGATAGCTTTTGTCTCTTCGTCGATGCTTCTTCACTAAGTCTGCTTCAGAAGGCCGACCTTTCTTTTTCCTTGGGGATTCTGCTCTAGGGCTTGCCTTGTGATGTTGCATACAGGCTTTCGAAGTCAGTGGCCTATCCCGCCCCATTTACGCTTTTTAATCTCTGACTCGATGGGGGTTTGCTTTCCTCTGGCCCAAAATTCTTTGTTTGAGACAACTTCAGGCTACCTAACGTTGAGGATGTTTCTGAGGCATCTGTTGGTGAATGGTTGTAGTTTTGTGGTGCTAGTCTTGGTCGCACGCCATGTTTCAGAGCTATAGAGAAGGACCGACTTTATGTTAGTATTGAAGATCCGCATCTTGTTTCGGACTGATAGTGCTGTAAACCTCCAGATTGGTTTGATGGTATTGAAGGCGTATCTGGCCTTGTTGGTTTGGCATCTGATGTCTTTGTCTGTGCCCCCATCTTTGCCCACAACACTGCCAAAATAGATAAACTTGTCAACCTCTTCAATGTTTTTTTTTCATGTAGTCACAATGCATTTGCCTGTTGTTGATTCTCGTGACTTCAGTCTTTCTGGTGTTTATCTGGAGTCCAGTTTTCTCTGCTTCTTCTTCTGCCACACAATAACGCTTCTCTTGTACATCCTGTTGCTTTTGGGAGAGAAGGCTGCAAAGTCAAGATCAGCTGCTTCATGAAGGTTCTCTGGATACCTGTCCTTTGACATGTTGTAAACTGTCTCATAACCCAGTCAACCACCATGAGGAAGATTGTTGAGGAGAGCAAGCAACCCTGGCAGACGTCATTTCTGGTTGCATTGTCAGCCGAACCATCAGTGTATACATGGTATCAGGTTTCAGAGGGATAATTCTCCTGTATAGACTCCAGAGCTTTGGATTTAAGGATAGAATCTGCTTCCTCATGTTTTTGGACCCCTGGAATTTTGTGATAATTTTGCATATTTTGGGGTAGGAATTATATGGTCTAGTTGGATTTAGGAGTTCAATTTCGCCGGTTTTGGGTCATGACGTTGGCATGACTGTCTGACATTGACTTTGCTGTTTTCTGAAAACTAGAGCTTATGATGTGATAGGAATTTAATTCTGACATTTTAGTGTGCATTGGATGGCGTTGCAAACATTTATGTTTTTTAGCATGTAAGACAACCTTCCTCTCTCCTTTCGATTTTGCATACCAGCAAGACTTTACATTTCCACAATTGGTGTAGACTTAATGCCTCCACTGATTATTCTGAGACCTGCATTTCGCACTTTGTCGAGTTTTTCAAGTTGTGATGATGATGCTGTGGCAAATGTTGAAGAGCTGTGCTCTACAATTGGTAGGGAGTTTGTATGTTGGCGCCCCATTGAGTACCCGCAAGTATTTTTCATAATTCTCAATTCTGAGTTCCTCTCAACTGGAAATTTTCTACATGCCAAGTTCAGGATAGACGTTGATCAAAAGTGACTCCAAGATACTTTGGTGTTGAGACTTGTGGAAAAGTTTGTCCATTTACTATTAGTTAAAGGTGTGCTGGTTTGGTTGATAGTGAGAACAGGGTTGACACTGCCTTGCTTTCATTTATTGTGACTCCCCAGTCTTTTGCCCACTCTTCCACCTTAGTAATGGTGTCCTGCATTCTGGTTTGTGCGATGCCCAACTGAATTTATCTGAGTACAGATGGCTTAATCATCTGCACTGTAAGGCTCTGTGGATGTAGGGGTGAATCGGTTGGGTAAGTCGTTAATATGCATACAAAAAAGAGTTGGAAATAATACTCTACCCTGAGGAACTCCCTCAATATATTCTCCACGGGTGTCCATTAACGAGTAACCCCAGATGGGGGAGTAAGCACTAAAATCCCTCACAATGAGATACATGTCGGTTTTCGGTTTTGTAAAGAGCCTCTAGATTTAGGTTTTTATTACCAGGACAATAGATGTTAGAAATATACATGGGTTTGTGGAGTGGTAGAGACTTATTGTAAGATGCTTAGTCTCGCCTGAAATTCCTTGAATTTTCACTGATGGTATAGAATTTTTGACACATGTGATGATATCTCCTTTGTGGTCTTGTCTGTCTAATCTGAAAATCTCGTAGTCCCGAATTGGAAACCTGTTTTTTTATCACACAGGATATCTATCTTATTGCTGAAGAGAAAATTTTGAACTTCTGACCTTTTTCTTGAGATCCCTTCATAACTCCAGTCTGCAATTTTTAGTGTGTGTGAGTGCCAGTAGCTCTAGTCTACTCTGCCTTCTCCTGGCATACCAAGGTACAGAGCCATCCTCAGTTGCATAGGTTGGACTCGGGGCTGGGGGTCCGGCATTGCCCCCAACTGTGGATGGTACATGGGGCTAACACCATAGTTTTGCTTTGATTTGGGCATAAATCATACAACATGTTTGCATATCTGCTCTATTTCCATTCGGTTACTTCCGCCATTCAGGCAAGCAGGCTCCGTCTTCAGGAATGGAAACATTAGATTTTTTTCCTAATCTTGTCCTTTTCGTCTTGTAAATCCTGAAAGGCTACATGGATATTTGTGTGTTGCATGTGAGGGTGTGTGGGGTCAAAGTGCAGAAAGCCAGCAGAGATTGGCTTGAGTACTTTAGATGTATGGGCCCTTTCATCCCTCATCCGCGTCATAAGCTCATTAGGAACCTGCTCTGGTGTCTGTCTTTGTATGGGCTGTGCAATCTGACCAGTGTGTGTATGGATGCTTGTGTGAATGCAGTCGTTTTGTGTCTATGATATTCATGTTTGGTCCACGGTTTGTCTGGCCTCTCTACTTTAGCATGTCCAGCATGGGCAAGCCTTCCTGGCATAGCCCACAGGATGATTGAGGCATTCAAGCCCCCACAGCACGAAAAGGGATGGACTGCCACGGGGGATTATTATTATTATTATTATTATTATTATTATTATTATTATTATTATTATTATTATTATTATTATTATTATTATTATTATTACATGTATCATCATCATCATTATCATCATCATCATCATCATCATCATCATCATCATCATCGTCATCATCATTTTTATAATAATTATGTTATTCTGTTATATAAGAATGACACAGTTTTAAAAGCCTGCCATTGTGATACTCCTGTGTGGCCAGATTGATGCTGAAACCAAAGGTGAGCAAGAAGAACAGCCTGGAGTCGAGCCTGAGGTGTCTTGTCTCGGGAGCAGTACAGAGAACATGGCTGTTTCAAACCTCACAGCTGTGAAAACTGTTGATAGTCCCTTCAGGTGGGTTTCAGTCTATTTTGTTGGTTTAATATTTGAAGCACTTGAATTTTTACCTAGTTACATTCGTAAGCAATCAGTTCCAATTCTTTGTTATAGTGTATCTGTGTCTACTTTATTCTGCGGTCTAGGCCTACTTGTGTAATACTTCTTTCAATGTTTCTTTTACCTCTTCCCTGAGCGTTTTTTTAAACCACTGCTTAACTCTATTACTTTCTCCCTTCATTTTCCTAATGCAGTTAAACTCTGTGTATGGTTGTCTTTTTCCTGTATGCCATTCATAAATTCTAATATTTTTTGTTTATTTCAGTTCTGACCCTGAAAAAAATAAGAGCATTAGTCTGAAAATCTCTGGTAGAACAGCAAGCAGAGATATACAAGATAGAGAGAACAGCAGAGAAAAAGAAAGGGGAGGTGACAGAGAGAACACTTATGAAAAGGAGAGGGGCAGCAAGAACACGGATGAAAGCAGGGAGCGAGATAGGGGAAGAGATTCAGGAGCAAGTAAAGAGAGGGATAGGGGAAAGGATCGAGCCGGCAGTAGAGAGAAAGACAGGGGTAAAGATAAGGATGGTGAGAGGGACAGAGGCAAAGACAAAGATGGAGAGAGAGACAAAGTCAAAGAAAGAGGCAGAGGCAAAGATAGAGATTTAGAAAAAGACAGAGGGAGGGAAAGAGAAGTGAGTAGAGAAAAAGACAGGGACAGGGAGAAGTCTCAAGATAGTGGCAGAGAGAGGGGAAGAGATAGAGATATAGAGAGAGAAAGAGGCAAAGACAGGGATTTTGAAAAGGAAAGAGGAAAGGAAAGAGAGACTAGTAGAGAAAAGGATAGAGGGCAGGAAAAAAGTAAAGAGAGGGATAGGACTAGAGAGAGGGGACGAAGCAGAGAGAGAAGTAAAGAAAGGGATCGAGGCAGAGAGAGAGCCAAGAGCAAAGACAGAAGCAAAGAAAAAAGCAGCAGCAGAGATTCAGAGAAGGATAAAGAGAGAACGTCAGATAAAGAGAGGGGAAAAGATGAAGAAATCAAGAGTAAGGAGGATGAAGACTCTGAGGCAAATGAAAAGGTAATATAATACAATCATAAATTTTTGTGAGAGATAATTTTGTGGTATCGTTTCAGTCAGACCCGTGAAATTGGGAATTTCTGTGAAATTGAAAAAGATGCATGGGAACAGAATTTTTTTCTATATAAAGTGAAATTAGAAAATTTTACCTAGTTAAGCAAAGCGGGAAAAAATGTAGTCCTTGGTCTCTGTTGAGGGCATATTGTTTGCCATTTGAACCTGAGAAACGCCTAACTCTTACAACTCATGAAGAAATTAACATACACGTTGATTTCAAGGCCTTTAGTGACACTCAGAAGTGTATATTTGTGTCTAAAGTAAAAAAGCTTGTAACAAAGTCTACCTGCACGCAGCGGTACCATGGTCTATTGCGTCACAGGTGGGTATTGGTGAGGCCTGTGTTTTTCACAGATAATATGGCAGTCGCTGGACACCCCTTTTCTCTCTTGATCTCTCAAGACTTGCGATAGGTCTACACTAGTCCATTCATTGATAGTCTTTCATTTCTGTAACTCATGCATTCAATTTCTCTCTCTCTCACTCTCTCTGTGTCTCTCTCTGTCTCTCTCTCTCTGTCTCTCTCTCTCTCTCTCTCTCTCTCTGTCTCTGTCTGTCTGTCTCTCTCTTTCGTTATTTCTTGACCTCTATCCCTCTACAAATCTTTTTTCCCAATCTATCTCCCTCTTTCTGTCCATCCCCCATTCTCTCTTGATGTAAATTTAGATTTAGGCTCATGATGTAGATCTACACTAGAATAGTCCTCATCATTTTACTGATAATCTTTCATTCATCTGCTTATTTTCGTCTCTCTTTCACTCTCTCTCTCTTTCTTTCTGTCCCCGAATTATTCTGTTTCTTTTCCAATATTTCTATCACATTCTCTCCCTCCCCCCCTCTCCCTCCCCTTTTTTTTCCCTCTCTAACCCTCTTTCATCCAGAATTATTCTTTCTATCTCTTTGGCAATCTATCTTAGTCTGTCTGTCTCTCTCTCTCTCTCTCTCTCTCTCTCTCTCTCTCTCTCTCTCTCTCTCTCTCTCTCTCTTCATAAGGTAGATAGTACATGGAAAGTGAAATGGGGGTATCTTCTCCCAAAATTTCTCTATTAAGTCAGTCCTGCTGTTCTGCACAAATTTTTTTCTTTTTTTCACCCTACTACAAACCCGCACCTGGCATTGCATTTAATCTAAGAACCTATTAAACTTTAAGAGAGGCCAGGGCTGACACTCGTCTGTGGATCCACAGATTTTCCGTGGATTGGCGAATAGCCTGTGGATTGTCTGCGAATCCGCCTGCGTGCCGTGAACCGTCTGTGGGTCTATCCGCCGTCCATGTTTTTGGACATTTTTGGGGCTTTTTCCGTTCCGCGATCTGGCAATTTTACGTGAAATTTTTAAATGCTGAAGACTTTTCTTCACAAAAGTGTGTTAACGGAAGTACTGTTTTTTATCCTGAAGTCGATTTCCAATCAAGAAGTATTTTTGATTCAAAGCGGAAGTAGATGTGCCACTAAATTCATTTTGCTTTCGATATCAGTCGCGGTAAATCTCGCTTTTTCAACTTATTCATTCCAAAGGATATTTCATTAGATTGTTCAAATTGTAACATTATTTACCTTTCTTGATGCGACCCTTTAGACAACATTACATGGGCACTTTTCGCAAAAGTAGACTTAACCATCGCCTTACGGCTACAGTTTTTTTTAATATAAAATGAACTGAGATGAAGAAGTGCGCATTAGAAAATCGGACGGGATGTTATTATTAGTTTTTAATCGATACGCATTTCTTTGTTTAATATCGCTGCTCGGGATGATCCCCAATACCAATTCTCAGTGGTTTGTTATTGACTTTATTCGTCCAAACAACACCGATATCGACGATATCCTTACCTTCTGACTTCCTGTCATTTCCATGGATAGATCAAGATCTAGAATAAAGTTCTATTTTTGAATTGAAGTGTGTGATCCTACTTGACCAACACAACAGTTTTGTTATCTTTCATGCGCTCAGATGTGTTTTTATAAACAGATAGTTGTGGGTCACTCAATCGTTGATTATCGGTTCAATTTGCGATGTTTTGAGCAAAGTTTGACTTGTTCTTTAACTTGTACCTGGATTTTGATGATAATTAGCCTTATTTTAGAACAAATTCTGTGCCGTCAGTGATTTATTTAGAGATAGATCTTCTATTAGTCAGTGGTGGCCAGTCAAGACAGGGTTCTGAACATTGTGATGGGATACTGACACTGATGACAGCTGTCCGTTCTACTTTCTAGCCCCCGCGCATTAGCTGGTTTTAGAAACAGTGGAAAACACCCGAAATGGCTTGTGCAGTTTTAAGTGGCTAAAAGGGAAGGTGATTGTCAAAATCAATCACATTGAGTGTTGTTGAGTCGACTTTGAAAAATGATGTTAAAGGGAAAGTACTGTGCACCTGCTCTCCAAACTTTTCTAAAGCTAAAATTACAAAATTTCTTCAGCTTCAGGGGACCGTTGGCCCCCAGCCCCCCGACCGGGCGTTGACCTGAACCCACTGGGGGCCTTTACGTCCACCTGAACCCCACGCTAAAAATGAGTGGATTTAATCCAACTTGAGTAGTAGCCTTGGAGGCGAATGAAAATTTGTAAATATTTTTTTCAAGCAAAAAATTATTTTACAGTTCCCAGAGTGGTGATTTCTATATATAATTATATAACTTTCACTTATTTAAATTACCTGAGAGTAATATATGAATATTTTGAGATTTTCAATGACAGTTGAACACTTTAATAAAATTCCCAGATTTCCAAGAAAGAGGATGGCAGCATGGTACAAAAAGAGGGCAGTGCTGAAGAAGAAGAAAAAAGCTCATCCAGCACCGCCCAGTCAACCCGAAAGCCTTCATCCAGCAGCAGCAAAAAGAAATAATCTTATTTTCAATGTTACATAAACCTTAGAAATTCATTAAATTTATGTATATACAGAGCTGAATTAATAGCACTGAAAAAAGTGAATTTAAAAAACAGTCATAGGTTGCCCTCTTAACCATATTATGGGTCTGTTGCAGAAGATCTGACCTTAATCAAAAAAGCTGAATGCAAGAAAAGGACTTCCAAAATACAAAACAAATCAGTGTCATGTGTTAGCTGTGACACATGCACTAGCATTTATCAGGCATCCACTAGCAAAAATGGTAGTGTTATTCATTGTACGCTTTCTTATCTCAAGAGACAACTGCAAAGGTTTGATTTACCTTCTGTTCTTTGTTTTGTCTTGTTTTCTCATTTTGTTTATTATTGATTTCCCAGGTGTATAAAAATAATTTGCTCACTGTTAAGTGCATTAATTTCCTCCTTGCGAAATATTCTGTTGCATTGTTTCTTTCCTTTTTTTTTTAAAGGTTAATTTAATATTTTTCATGGTTACTTTGCAGTCTAATTTGGAAGTGTAAGCATGAGTACATGTTGACTTTGTTATGTCTAGTAAAAAAAAGTGTTTTTTTTTTGTTGTTTATTTTTAGTGGGAGAGGGGGGGGGGGGGGGGGGGTGGAGATTGTGACATATGTATGTATGTATGTAGCATTCTTGATGATCCATTCTTGGTGAGCAAAGAAATGCAATTCAAGTAATCCTTTTTTTTTACGAGAATGATATTTTGTAAAGGTTGCAGATCATTACAGAATAGGAAAAAAGCGATTGAGTTTGTATTTACACAGTGCTGAGTAACAGCTTTATTGTGCCAGAGTTATAAAATCTAACAAAAAAAAGATTTATAATAATTCTTAATGTTCAAACATAATATGCAAAAGTACAGCATATTGGTACCATCATGCTAGCATTTTTTTCAGACATTGTTTTAGACAATTACACCAGACTTGTTGCACTATCAAATCTTATTATATGTAGTTGGATGATAAACTGCAGACAGGATTTAAAAAGAAAATGTTTTTGTTTTTTTAATCACTCTCCTGAAAAATGTTTTTAGTATTTTGATCATACAATGATATTGGATATAAATGTGGTCTAAGGTCTTTTCAGTGAAAATCCATTGGAAAGCAACCAAAATTACTCACAATGAATACATCTTTATTTCTCATTTGTCTATAAATTTAAGGGAGGAAAAAGTCAATACATAATTTTTGTTGCCCTATATATCTCTTGAAATAAAAGTATGAATAGTTTTATTAGTTAAGATTTGCAAGTTTCTTTTCTTTTGTCCAAGAGATAGTTAAATTAAGAGGCAGAAATGATGAAAAAAAAGTATTTGGTCTGTTACATAGTAAAATTAATTGAACTTTTATAGTTTCTTTCAGATGTTTTGTTTTTATTCCTATAAATAAGGTTTATAGCGTACTGTATGTAGGTGGTACCATTTGCTTAACCTTTTGAGTCCTGAGCTCCTGAGCCTAAAATATCTCTTTACCTGGGCTCCTTATCAGGGCTAGGGCTTGTTCTGGGCTCAACTATTTCGTCCTCACTAGATCTAAAATCATTAGATCTAGAAAATTCGTCATCTGAATAAAACTCCAAATCTCTTTCTGGGTATCAATCACTCAAATCTAGGTGTAATTCTGAGAATTTATCAAACTATCCATCACATATTGTGCACTAAACCTAGCTTGTTAGCTAGAGCTACTTATTTGTTGTACAAAACAACTCAAAACATACAATAAAAACAACTGGCACTGAGCACAGCGATTTACTAAAGTGTGAGAGAAGTGGAAACCTATATATAGGTCAGAGAAATCCCTTTTTGTCCTTTTTTTTTTAAAACCTTTATTTGGGGGGCTTATCAAGGGGTATTCTGAGACCGTTCACCGGTCTTACGGTGTGGCTAAAAATAGCAAAAGGTTAATTTCAACTTAATATTTGAATATTGTTATGCTTATTGTTGAATCACATGTTGGGTATTTTTCTCTTGCAATTTTTGTTGTGATTATTGCTACAAATACACATATTATTATCTTTTCCCCACTTTACAGACAGTATGAATGAAGAAATTTCATCTTTTAGTACTCAAACTTAATTTCCTTAAAACAATAAACTTAAGGAGAGATAGAGCAAAAAGAATAACAGAAGGTAAAAAAATGTGAACAAAGAAACAGTTTATGAGGATAAAAGATACAAAGAAAGAAAGAAGGAAAAATGTTGAAAATAGTGACAAATAAAGAGCAATATTAAAGACGGAATAATCTCATGAGAGTAGGAGCAATAAGTTCAATGAATGAATATGAAAACAGAATGTGATCGTAACACCTAATAATTGGCCTAATGTGTAAAGTCTGTTATTAGAACTTTATAATTGAATGGTGATGAATTGAATCAATCAGATCTTTTTTTTTTATGTGCTGAAGAATGACAACACCTCAACCCTTTCTTAAAACTTCTGGTTTAAACATTCTTTGAAAATGAGCATAAAGATAAAGGACATGGGTTCTAATATCTTGATTGCTTATCTTAACTTTTGTCATCTTTGCAAGCTGGTCCACAAATAAAAGTTTGAAAAGTATTCAGGATCTTTTAGCTACATGAAAATGTAGTTCATCAATTAATTTTAGATGTTTCAATTAAGATGTTGTCAAGTTGAATTAATATCATTCTACCAAATTGACTACAGCAGAAAAACTACAGTACAAAGCAAACGGTTAGATTTTTACTCAGTGTTAAGATCAGTTGAATATTTGATTTATATAATAAGTGAGCATAGATTTTTTTGTCTGGGAGTTTCAGTTAGAGAAATTAAAATTGACCTAATTTATGACATCTGTAACTAATCTATTTGCAATTTGACTGGATGGACTGAAAGGCGAATACATTTTTATGCGCACAGAGTGGAGAGTACATGTCCAAATTTTACTTGAACTCTTGGAAGAATGAGTTTGTATCATCATAGAATATCTTGCCTACTAGCTAGGGTAGTTTATCAAACCAACATAAAGTAAAAGTACTGTTTTCTTTTCATAAACTGCAATGGCATAGGATAAAATATATAACAGTAACAATGTAGCTTTTCCCCCATTTCTTTATTTTGTTTGTTACAACAGATATACAGAAATATTCATCATCAAACTTACTTTCATTAATTGTTCACATACTGGCAGTATTTGGTACATAAATACACATAATGAATGTAAAAACATTTTTGAGGATACCTTTTATGTAACAGGTCTCTATATTCGGTTAATATACCTAATGTCCTTTGAAGAAGTTAATTTCTGAGAGAGGGCAGTATGTCCTTTAAAAATTTCCCTAATTTAGGTTTGATCGCTTGTGACATTTGATTTGACAATAAAGATGAATTTATTGCAAAAAAGTTGATATTCATTTAACCTTTGGAATCCTGTTTTTTTTGTTGTTGTTGAAAGTTAACTGAATATCCGAAGTCGCATCTAACTCTTTTTTTTCCTTCTAAACTGCTTAAATTTCACAGCCTATCATCATAATATTGAATATTATTTTTGTTTTTGCTACTATTACAATCATCATCATCATCATCATCATCATCATCATCATCATCATCATTATCATCATCGCCGTCATTATCATTATTGTCGTTATTATTATTATTATTATTATTATTATTATTATTATTATTATTATTATTATTATTATTATTATTATTATTATTATTAAAGTATGCAGTCATAGGCTTTATTTACATTGGATACTGCAGCAACTTCAGTAATGCTAACACATAAAAAAAACTTACCAATTAGGACAAAAAAACAACAGTAACATCAGAAACGAAGAAAATTAAACAAACAATGTAAACTATTGCTAAACAGAATTCAGCAAGTCCGCTTTTCTTAAATATTAACTTTTTATTCAAGTAATCTTTTTGACAGACAGCGTGATAATTATATGTAATGGTTGCATACAAATGACAACAGTCGCGCTACCCTCTACTTTGATAAAATAAATACACAGAAACATATTTACAAATAATTAAATAAATTAAAGTAGTAAATATTACATAAGCATAATGATGGTAAGAACACGCATTTAAAACCAAGGCTAGTTGGTGCAAGAAATTGCAGTTGAAGAAGAGAAGAAAGAAGAGATTCATAGTTAAGTCAAAAAAGATACTTATCAATGAAAGTAGCTTAAAACCTTTTGTAAAAGAGTAAAGTTAAAATAATCAACAATAAAAAATAACGTAACAAAATCGAGGAACAGAGTGGATCAGAAAGAGGTGAACATGTATTTAAATTACCATGTCAGAGTAAAACTAAAGCCATTTGAAGAGCATTTTCCAAAACTGCGTCTTTGAATTTAAGACTATTTCGGAAGCAACTGATTTCTTCTGACTATATATTTTTTTAATCTTAATATACCCAGCACTATATTGCATTGACACGTTTCAGTTTATTATACTTATACATTTTTAAACATATATTACCAACATTCTTGTAAAATTCAGTGCCAAGATAAAACTGGCCGAGGGTAGGACTCGTATTGACTAGACCCTGAGTTCAACTGGTTCAAATCCATGAAAGATCCCATGCTATACATTGTTCTTTTAATGACTCCTTCGCTAGGATTTCTACCAAAAGTGTTACTATAAGGATGCTGGTAAGGGAAACAATTTAAGTTGCTGTTGCTATTCATGGCTTGTCTCCCAGTTGGATGGGTGGCAGGGCTAGGGTAGAAGGTGTCGGTCTCACAATGGGTGGGCAGAGAGGGAACCTTTGTGGGATCTGGTGAAGCGGACGCAGGTGGAGTCATGCTTAGTGAGTCGACATGTTGCTGCGGGTGTGTTAGTTGATGGGAGGGCGGGGAGTGGGCAAGGGTGAAATTTACAGAGCTGTGGTGAAATTCCTCATGGGATCTGCGTACGCTCTCTCCATCCACCCCATCCGTCCCTGCTACAGTTACAGGCCCAGGTGTGGTTGGGCTCATCAGGCTGGGGATGTTGAACGTTGGAATGACATCTTTGTATGGAGTGGATGGAGGATTGGCAGTGGACGAAGAAGGGTGCGTTTTATAGGTGGACGATGATGAGGATGGTGGAAGAAGAGATGAGTTGTTGAAGCTCTGATTCAGGTGGCTTCTAAGGTTTGATTGTTGGTTTTGCTGATGTGGGTATTCGCCAATTTGGGTTTGGATTTGTCCTGAGATTGGGAAATATTGATGGTGTTGATAGCTCTGAGAATAGTCTTTGATTGGTAGAAAAGGACTAGGAGAGAACAGCTCTTTGGAACGTGCTAGTTGGTTTCTGCTGATATGACTATCTGCTATGAAGTCCTTACCACCAAGAGAGTGGTGCTGGTGATTTGGGAAATTTGTCTGGTGACTAAAAGAATCTCTGTATGAGTATAAGTTCTTATAGCTTTCTTCATAGGCGTCTTTGCCTCGTGATTGCACCCGATAGGTTACAGGGTCCGGCTCTGGAGGGGTCAGCAGTGTACTTGGAGGGAGGTCATTGTTGATAAACTGACCCCTGGGCATTGTTGAGGTGACCCCTTCTGAGCTAACAATTCCACTTCCCCCGCCCGTTTTAATGACAGACTCGCGGGTACTGGCGGCGTATAGACTGCGCAGAAAGTTCGATGCGGTCAGCAGTTCCGAGCCGTTGGATCTTGGAGGGGTGAGCCACGCAGAACCCCCAGTGGGCGAGGATCCGGAGGGGTAGGCAGTGGTATGACGTCCTGGTAGGCCGGAAGTCGAGGAGGAATAAGCAGAGTCGGCCTGACTATGGGAGGTTATCGAAGAGTAGGAGGATAGAGGGAACCCTCCTGTGTGGACTGTGCTCTCATTACCAGGGTTTGTTGGGTTGCAAGAGTCGCTTGGTAAATGTCGGTTCATAGCTACCTCTAGATCTTGCACGGAAGAACCGCTTTCATACATAGCATGTTCAGAGCGTTGGCTCGGCAATATGAGTGGGCTATGCGAGTCCGAGGTCAGAGATATGCGCTGTCCCTCGCCCAGGGTCGATGATGATGGTGTCTGTAGCCGCGGTGAAGAGATGGCTCCAGACGCTGGTGTTGGATTGTTCATTGCATTTCTCGAAACATAGGAAGAAAACGATGAATGTTGGATGATATTGCGTCCAGCAACTTCTTCAATATTTTCTGTAGATACATCTGCATGTTGTGGTCTTTTCATGGACAAGTCTTCAGGTGTCAGACTAAGATTTGCTGCATTAGCAGAAGTTGTTGGTGCTGGCGAATCGCCTGCATCTTTTTTATGACAGGTGCTGCCTTCTTTACTCGGGGGACTCTGTCTACTCTCAAGGCTTTTATAATTTTGAATTGGATCCTTGGCCGAGAAATTAGGGCTGCACTCGCGTTTCTTATTGCTGTGTCGCGTCAAGTTAAGTGCTTTCTCTGCTGGTTCATTTCCAGTTCGTTCAGCCGCTCCTCTTTTTAGCGTCCCGGGTGTTGATTGCTCATGGTTTCTAGCATGTTTTTTGGGCTTATCCATCTTCCTCCTCTTGTTCATGCTGTTGCTACTTCCATTGATAGCGTCAGTGTTGGAATTGACTGCATGAAAAACATCGTCATGGTCCTCATCTGAAACTTCGGCTCCACCCTCAGGCTTTGGAGAACCCGAAGCCTTGTCTTTGCCTACTCCATTCTTCAATCGATTGGTGTTGGTAGCTTCAGGTTTATCATCTTTTGTAGCGTTGCTTCCACAAGCTGAAATGTTTCTTTTACTTGCCTTCGTTTGACCTCTGGTGTTATTGTTGTCTTTTCGAGCTACATCATTGGCCTTCAGCTCTGAAAAATCGTAATAGTAAATTTGGTTGTTACAATTGGGTATTCGTATTTCAAGTAACAAGGAATAAAATAAGATTGTAAGAAATATTATGGTTATTTTATCTAAGTGCATACCTCTCGATCACCAGTAATTAAAATCCAACATTGTACAAGGAATAATATTTGTGATATAAGAAATTGAAAAAGTTAAAGAGCTTTGTCAGAAAGAAAAAAGTATTTTGCCTCTGTGAATGTTTTGATTCATGCATCTTTAGTTGATTCTCTGGTCTATGTAGTATGTACTGGATTTTTTGGCTATGTGCTTAACTGTATCTCAAAACACACAACTCTCTCAATCTCTCTCTCTCCCTATATCTCCCACGTTCTCTCCCTTCTTCTCCCACCCTCTCCTTCTTTCACTCACTCTCTCTTTTCTGTCTGTCTGTATCTGTCTGTCTGTCTGTCTGTCTGTCTGTCTGTCTGTCTGTCTGTCTGTCTGTCTGTCTGTCTGTCTGTCTGTCTGTCTCTCTCTCTCTCTCTCTCTCTCTCTCTCTCTCTCTCTCTCTCTCTCTCGTTATTTTTTCTCTTATTTGACCATTTAACTCATTGTTTTCCTTTTTAATTTTATAAATATTTTTATTTATGCATACGTCTCTCGTGCTGTCCGTTTTTTTTCTTCTTACATACTTGTCTCTGTACTCGTATGTCTGCTATTCGGGTTCTGATTTTATCTACTCGCCTCGGTCTGTCTATCTGTTTGATTTTGTTTCTGGTTATCTGTATGACTGTCTGTCTGTCTGTCTGCATGTCTGTCCGTCCACCTCTCCACCTTCCACACTCTCTCCCCTTCTGTCTGTCTGTCTGTCTGTCTGTCTGTCTGTCTTATTGTTTTCCTTTTTAATTTTATAAATATTTTATTTATGCATACGTCTCTCGCGCTGTCCGTTTTTTTTTCTTCTTACATACTTGTCTCTGTACTCGTATGTCTGCTATTCGGGTTCTGATTCTATCTACTCGCCTCGGTCTGTCTATCTGTTTGATTTTGTTTCTGTCTGTCTGTCTGCATGTCTGTCCGTCCACCTCTCCATCTTCCACACTCTCTCCCCTTCTGTCTGTCTTTCTGTCTGTCTGTCTGTCTGTGTGTCTGTGTGTGTGTGTCTGTGTGTCTGTCTTTCTGTGTGTCTGTCTGTGTATCTGTCTGTCTGTCTGTGTGTCTGTGTGTCTGTCTGTTTGTCTGCCTGTCTCTCTCTCTCTCTCTCTCTCTCTCTCTCTTCCTTTCCTTCTCTCTCTGCCTCTCCCTCTCTCTCCCCTCTCCCTCTTTCCCACTCACCCAAAAGCCTCTCTCTGCGCGCCGCGCTATCACAGGCACTGCTCATCACTGAGGACACGTCTCCTGTCAGCTGCCACACGTCCATAGGCGTGGACACTTCTTCAGGGCCACTGGGTTTTGTGGCATTGAAAAGAAATATATATAAATAACAAATTAATATGCATATTTGGGAACGCGCTATTTTAACTGCAATTTTACTCTTACGACACAACAAATCAACGCTTTCGGCGCCACATAGCCCAGTCAGTTAGTGAGTTTCCTGCACTGGCGAGCAGGAGGCCCATGGTTTAAATCATAACAAGATGATCAAGATAGCCTATTTTCATCGAACCAAAATAGTTAACTACGAGAATCTTTCATCACGGGGTTGACTAACGCTTCAGCTAAGGTGGATTGAAAATCTAAAATTCATTCATTGTGTTAAACCCAACGATATCGATTTTTTTTTCAAGTTTAATTAACAAAAACAAATAAATAAACATGTACATGTATATTATACAATTGGACCCCTGTCAATAAATTGTAATAGGAAAAACTGAAGTTTAAACTCACCTGACAACGTAGTTGATAGCCAAAATACTCTGGTCGTCTGAGTTTTTGCTGTTGAGTAGAGTAGTCGCACAAGTTTGTACCCACACGAACCCCCCAGTCCGGTTCATGAGTCTATAATAGTCGGTCAGAGCTTGGCCTTTCCTCAGGACTGAAATGAAACAATAGTCATCGAATAAATAAATAGTTGGCAGACGAAAACAAGAACACAACAAGGAAACAAACAACAAACAACATGGGAAAAAACCCAAAAGCAATAGCAACAGCAAGAACAGCAGCAAACAAACAGAAAGATAAACGTAAAACACTAGAACTTACTGTCTGTGTGGGACCGTTGCAAGCTTTTCAGATCGGCAGGGTGGCACAAGTCATACAAGAGTCTGTCAGTGACGTCATCAACACGCAGGTCCATCAGGTCGTTTATGCTGTGAGGATTAAATAAAAAAAAAAATGAGCATCCAAGAAAAGCTATTGAAGCAACAACAAACTTAGACTTAGCACGGGAAAAGATAGGCCGAGTAGACAAGAGCAATTCAGAGTGATGACGTGATCGGGGATCGAACCGCTATATTATATAAACTAGTGTGCTAACCACTCTAAAACAGTTCTCCTCAAAATTATTTATTGCTTATAAAAATACAGTTATAAAAAATGATAAATAAGTTGAATTAGCTTGAATAGATTGTGTTTCCTCGTAACAACTTCAAACACAGTTCTGTTCAAAGATTGAAATCGCCGGGAGATGAATGGTAATGTATTAGGTTTTAGATGTGTTCTCTCGAACTGCTTGATAATGTATGTTTTTCACAATGATAATCATAGCTGTAAGTACATGTATATCTCTTTTTGGAGTGCAAAAAAACTCATACATTATGATTATAGTAACTCTTAGTTTAGATAGCGAAAAAAATGTACTTTCAGAAAAAAAAACACCAATATTTATTCGGATTTTAAAGGCAAAGAGAACATCATCATCATTTAAAACTCAAGGATGAACACGTTATAAAAAGTTCTCACGATTTTGAAAACATATTGCAGAATTTAGTAACACAACGCGGTATCCTTTTCTCCAGTTATAAGCTCTCTCAATCAACATTTATTACCGATCACAACTACAGGTGGTTTATCACACTTCGGTGTAACAAAAATATTTATAACCTGAGATAAACATTCATATCTTAATTTGAAACTCACATTGGTTCACAATACACGATTTTGAAATCGGGCGAAAGCCTTGTTATAAAGGTATCAAGTTCCAGTCTTAGCTCAGTTATGGTGGGAGGTGGAAGCGCTATCGCCATGCCGACCATTCCCATGGGTTGGGGCTGTGATTCTGTGTCTGTTCCAGATGTGGCTCCCATGCTTTCGCCATTGGATGTGTTCCCTCGACGATAGTCGGACCCGCCCCCTCCGCCAACATCGCTTGTGGTGTGGGTTTCAGTGGGTGGAGCTTGAGAAATCGGGGCGGGGCGTGTGGAGGATAACGAGGACAAGGGGCGGAGCGATCCTAGGACGTGGACAACCTGTAGGTAAAAAGGATAATGATAAGTGCTGAGTGAGATTGGTTGGTTGGCTGGCTGCTACTGGGTTATCTCCTTGAAAATTGTACTGTGTCATACATAGGTGAGGCGAGGATACCACGACTTTGATCTAAATAGACCTTTCAGATTAAAAAAAAAACAAGCTAAGAACAAACAACAGATAGTTTTATAGAGAGTGTGTGGTGTTTTATTTCATAACGTTCAAAATCAACAGTGTGTAGGCCATATTGTGGACCTGCCCCAAGACTAACGTCTGGCAAGTTTACATGCTGTCATACAGAGACAGTGCGGGGATACCATGAGTCTGTCTCAGTTGGTCAAATTAGACTGACACCGACCAAACCAGAAGTCGCCAGAGCGGGGTTAGAATCACGGACCTCCTGTGTTGGAACCGATGTCCTACCGCACCCCCGAGAGAGAGAGAGAGAGAGAGAGAGAGAGAGAGAGAGAGAGAGAGAGAGAGAGAGAGAGAGGGGCAATCCCATCCCACTGTCTGTAACTAGCCCCAGCATACCCTGTAGCCTGATGTCTTCACGTGTACGCCTCTCTTTGTGAGGGTTGACTTCATTCGCACAGAGAACGATTTGTTCACCTTGGTTTGAGGGCCGTGAATCATCGTATAACCTAGAGTAGAAAGTATAGTTTTATAAAAAAAGTGTCAGGTTAAAAAAGAAACACACGCAAAAGACAACAAGACAACAGCAGCAGCAGAAACAACAATAAGAATATGAAAAAAACATTTATTTGTAAAAGATTAAATAAGAAACAAACAGAAGAAAAAATAAAAACAAACGCAGTGTGCGTGTTATTAGAAAATAATTAAAAAGAATAAGACTAATGAAAAATATTAAAGAAACTTTGTAAAGAAGCTGACACGCCACTCGGTTTATCAATCTGCTCTACCGTTGGCTAAAGGTGTACGCACATCAACATACATTTGGACACTTCCAATCTTTATTCTCGTGTGAAAGATGTCGCGAAGGTAGTTGGATAACAATATTGATAGTCATGTGTGGTAAATATTATATTTATTATGAATAAATACAGGAAAAAAAGACCAGGAAAAGCAAAACCATTAAGAAACCACAAAACCAGGTTGACAGAAAACTCGCTAAATCAATTGATTTGCACCAACTCAGACCTGCCAAATGTTGGCCAAAATCGAATTCGTACGCATTTTTAAACACGTTTTTAAATACTACTAAACAGATGCCTCGGTTTTGTTGGTTTGTTCAGTTGGCAGCTTTGTGAAAATATGGACAGGTGTGAACAAACAAAACCGTGGGAGAGACATTCAGAACCAGGCAAAGTTGAGTAGGAATGAGGTTCCGCAAAAAGTCGTTTCACTTTCTTTGAAGACATACAAGATTTTCAACAAACAGAGGCGACCTTGGGGCATCTTGTAGCATTTCTAGATTTTAAATAAGCGGACTTTATGTTCTCTTTTAAAGGTTGGAATAAGTCGCACCAATTAGCATCATTCTCTCCTTTTGTTTGATGAGCCAACCTAAACCTACAAAAATAATAGTTCATGGCTGTCTTTGAACTACGTTCCGTAGTTTTAGGTGGTTATTTATAGGGGAATCTCTTTGAGGTGAATTCAAACTTTAACTTACTTTTCTCTGCAGGAGATCCGGGGCGCGGGGTCGGAGGTTGTGACCCGTCATCTGACCCTGACCCCGCCGAGCTGGCTAAAGGCGCTGCAATAAGGGAGACGAGGAAAACAAATAGATATAAAATTAAGAAATATACGTACTAGTTACTCTATTATTACTATAATAATATTATAAGCTCTACTTACTAAGCTCAGCTTTGGTCGGAGAGAGCGAATCTCTCTGCAAGTCTATAATCTTTGGATTTTCAATGAAAATCCAACACGAGGAATGGGCCCAGGGCGGTATACTCAAGAGCGGGACTTGAATATTCACATAATACTAACATCGGCGCAACCAGTAGAGGAATAACAAGGCAGGCTTAACAAGGGATCGAGCCCGCAACCTTCTGATTACAAACCGCGTGCTTTATCCTCAGATACAAATTTCTTCTCACTAATTATAAAGATATAATGTATATATATATCAACTTTAACCATACACCCCCTCCCTTTTTTCCCTGTGTTTGGAATGAAAGGCAGAGAGCAATAATTGACACAGCCACAGGATCATTATACGCGTAAGAAACCTCTTGAAAAAAAACTGCGTGTTCTATCGACTAAGCCATCAACTTTTTTCTTCAAAAATCAGCAAGGCGATGCATTTTATCGAAATATTCGACCCATTCTAAATTCACGAACAGCCTTGGTTCTCCTTAACGTCAAGAATTGACAAAACATTGAAGTTGGTGCTCCTGCGAGGAGGCTCATTGAGATTATTCGTGCCAATCTGGAATGGTTTTCAGCCAATATCATTTATACGTTCAGTTCACTCATCCGCAAATAGATCAGTCGGTAAATTAGTCAACCTGTGAGCTGGAGGTCCAAGATTAGAACCTTAGCTGGGTTCCTTGCATTCTAAGAAAAGTCTTCGGGAGACCTAGGGATCGTAAAAAAAAAAAAAACACCACAAAAACAAATAAAAATGATCTCACCTGCAACGAGGCACATGTCGAGGTATTCCACCAACTCTGAGTGATCATCTGGATGGACATAGTCGAATATGCTAGAGCCAGCCATCTCCACCTGCAGGAATATACAACATAATTATGTAGAATATTATACATCATAATTATATTAGCCATCTGTAAGGCACGATAAGACATATTATCGACTATATTATTTGAAATAATCAATTCTCAGCTCAGAAGCAATTCACTTCTGTTGGAAGACCCAATCTTAAAAGTTTAAAAGTAACAGAAAACAATGACAATCAAACAAACAATAGAGGTCCACCAGCATTGGTAATTTTGAGGTTTGCTTTATTTGTCTTCTTTGAAATCCATGTGTTTTGCACCAAGACCCGCTTCTCTAATCTACTTGCATTGATTATTTTTAAGTTTAAAAAGGAAGTGAAACTCTTAACAAGTCATCTTTTCCTAGCGCCAGATGAGGAAAATGTTTCAGTTTTTTATTTTTCTTCCCTTAGTTTTCAAAATATTGGTCTTTTTGTTTTACCTCGAACAGGTGTTGTTATTGATGGCAGTGTCGCTCAAAACCTATCCAAAGTTTCATTTCGATAGATATTCCTTGATTTCTTTGGTAGAATTTCAAAACCATATAGCACAAACAAACCACGCAAAACTGTTAAAATTTTTTACTCTGTCGATATGCATATGTATTATTTCATGTAGGTACCGTCGGCAAAGGCACAGAGAGAGAGAGAGAGAGAGAGAGAGAGAGAGAGAGAGAGAGAGAGAGAGAGGGAGAGAGGCGAGACCTTTGCTTGGTATTCAAAAATTTATGCCGTCTTTTCTCCGGTAGTCTTGCTCCGATCGCTTCGGTCGCTTCTCCGAAGTCAGATTGGTGCGAGGGGTAAAGGTTACCGACTGGGCCGGAGAGATAAGGGTGAGAGGGAGAGAGAGAGGGAGACAGAGAGAGGATAGAGAGGGAGACAGAGAGAGAGAGATAGAGAGAGAAAGAGAGAAAGAGAGAGATGAAGAAATAGAGATGAAGGAAAAATTATTAAAAAGGTATATTCTGTGCTTTAGAGAGAGAGAGAGAGAGAGAGAGAAAGAGAGGGGGGAGAGAGAAGAGAGAAAGAAAGAAAGAGAGATAGAAGTAGACACGGAGAAAGAGACGGAGATACGCATAGAGCTAGAGAGACACACATGCATAAAATGAGTGGTCGTGTATCAATATAGATAAACTTTTAATTCAGTTCCGAAACACCCTGTGCATTATTTATAATAAATATAGTTATTGTTTGAGAGCCAAAAATTAAAACAACAAAGCGCCCACTTTTTTTTTTATCGTCCACATGAGAAATCCAATTTGCGGACCAAGGCGGCGATCAATAAAGAGAAATTACTCCCCCTTAGCGCGGTCTCATCCTTCACAATTAAGGAGCCGTCAGGGGCACGGACCTTTGTGCTCTGGGCTCAGCCGCGTCACTGGTGGACCACCGAGCGACCACTGAAGGCCCGACAGGAACAGTCGCCATGTTGAAAGCGCAGCTCTGCGCCGCAAGCGTTCGTTAAGGTTTGCCACCTCCATTCGATTTGTCTCTGGTCACTGGCGTTGACACGGTGCCTGAGAGGTGCAAGTCCTCTCCTAACAGACTGGATTTTTAAGTTTTTAAAAATTACCATCACTAGCTCCTGTAACGCCACATACGGAGACGAAGGTGCTAAATAATTTGCTCGTCAGTCTACTACGTTTACGACTGAGCTAGTTGCGATCGAAGCTTGGTTTATGTTTTCAAAAGGTAGTTTTTAATTGAAGAAAAAAAAAAGATATTATGTCAACCAATACTAATAATGACACTTGGAGTACCTAATTGTTTGCGAGAGTTCTAAGAGTCGTTTTGGGCCATGAGCCCGATTTCCTTTTCGATTTATTTTTAGGGCATTGTGTTCAAAACTGTTTAAGAACAATGTTGTATGAAGACAAAGGAAAAAACGTAAGTGACACATAATTTATTTATTACCCCTTCCCCAATAGAACAGATAAAACGTGTGTCAGTTTTGAGGCACGTTGGACGTTAAGCAACTAACTCAACCCAACCCAGTAGAAGAGGTGAGATGAACACCATCCAACTAAAACTAATGTCCACGCAGCGTAGTTATTTTGCCGACTTGCCTGTGCTTGTATCCTTGCCAACTCTAACTGTGTCCTCATTTCCTCCATCTTTAGTTCTTCCCTTAGAAGTTTAGCTTCTCGCTCTTCCTTTTCAGCTTGAAGTTTAGCTTCTCGCTCTTCCTTTTCCTTCTCAGCTTGGAGTTTGCGCAATTTATCCATTTCCTCAATAATAAATTTTTTCTTTTCATCTCCTCGTAACAGCAGTTCCTCAGCAAGCTCTTTGATTTCTTGAATGGACGACATTATGGAGCTTTAACAGCTGAGGGTGCTATTACTGCTATATAAAGAAAGAGACGCTTCGAATACTGGCGCAAAAGCACACGACACAGTTTACGCAGAACACACTGACTCTAGATCTAACTTTAGATCTGATAAATTAGGCAAGCGAAACGCGTGTACCAGATATTAGCCGACGAAGGTTGGTAATCTAGACCTAGCTCTACGCTGAACTAATCTAGATCTCTAGATCTATAATTCTTCGATGCGCCGAACTTGTAGATTCGATCCCGGACGAGCCCCCAGTGTAACAGATTTGCTGGTGATGGTGGTAATCTGTTAGGCTCTGTTTGTCTAGGGGTATTAAAAATATTCACAGCCAATCACACGACTCGTCCGTAGAAAATAAATCCGAAGTCCGCAAGTAACAATTTCAAACTGTTTAATCCAACAAAAGGGCTATACTCTACAATGTTTGTAGGACGGCTCAATAGTACAATTACTGGAGTTTCAATGTAGACTCTGGAAAACAATATTGACTCTTTAAATGTTGACTCTTGACTCTCCTAAATCTAATTAAGATTCTTATTTATACAAAATTTCGTCGAATCATCCAGAACAAGAATTACGTAAATCATAAGAGAATATTCTCGGTACATCTCTTTAGCAATTAACAACCAATCAGAACAAAGGTAAACAAGAGGTGACGAGGTGATTACTATTCTAGAACTAGCCGGAGGTTTCGAGAAGGGCTGTGTTCAGTAAGCAAAACTCACAATCAAATTCTTAGGCTTGAAATACAATCGTTATGCAAACAAACAAGATAATGTACATACATCTAGTCAATCCGCTACCCAAAAGTTACGCACCTAAAAAGGGTGAGGAAATGAATAGATCAACTTATAGTACAATGCGTTACAAATATAACAGATAAAACGTGCGTCAGTCTTGAGGCACTTGGAGTTAAGCAACGAACTCAACCCAACCCAATAGAAGAGGTGAGATGAATACCACCCAACTAAAACGCAGCGTAGTTATTTTAATTTGTTCAATACCCTATACGTTTCTAAGAGACTTAACTGTGGGGTTGGTAAAGTTGCACAATGTGGGTAGAGATGTTGATTCATTCTTTTAAGATTGGGACTGTATATTATAATGTGGAGCATTATGAATGAGCACCGCCCCTCCCTTCCCTTTTTTTCAAACACTCTACTTCAGTTTTTTTTTCAATCGTACAAACGCTGGTAAGTGATAACCAATCTCTGAAATTCTGTTATTGAAAACGGAGATACAATTTTTTTCGCTGGGTCAAATTAAGCTATTAAAATAAAATCATCGCGCTTTCGATTTGTTGTGCTTAAAATCAACCTCTTATCACAAAAAATTCATCTAGCGATTAAAATTCTAAATTCCCCTAAAAATCTTGTATGGTTATTTGTATATCTTTCTCTCTTTTTTTTAAATCCCGAATGTTTATTAGGCAGGAAATTGTGTACATTTTTTATTTCACGGGTGACTTTGATGTTCCATTAGTTGTCTGCATCTTTATACCTTAAAAAAATAAAGTGTTCGTGTAGGAGGTATATTATGCCATTACAATCTCCAACACCTTATCTATTATCTTCCTCACACTTCCTCACTGTGCATATCCGTCTCCTTCTCTATTCATATGTCATGGTTGTCTGTAAATCTCTCTCTCTCTCTCTCTCTCTCTCTCTCTCTCTCTCTCTCTCTCTCTCTCTCTCTTTCTGGTTAGGTTGGTGTTTAAAGTGATCGACTGAGACAGCCGTGTCTCGTGTGTGGCAGCACATAACATTGTCAGACGTTAGTCTTGGGAGCCATCCACAGTATAGCCTATATAGTGCTGACGTTGGACGGCAAACGAACTCAACAACAACCCATCTCTCTCTCTCTTTCTTTCTTTCTCTCTCTCGTTTCTCTTTAGTTCGATCTTTCTCTCTCTGTCTTTTTCTCCCATTCGTCTCTCTTGAGTTTTTTTTTGTTTTTTTTTTTATTTGTCTTATGAGCACACGTTTACAACCTCTCCAAATAACACACACATTTTTCCGGAAGAAACGCAATTTCTGGACTTCCATCTTTTCCAGCCTTCTTGGCCTTTTCCCACTGAAGAGTTCCCATCGCCTTTTCCGGTGCGCAGCCCCTTGAGACCTCCTGCTCCCCGAGAGGGCGCGCCGAGTCCCCTTGGCATGGGCACAGCTTCTCCAGTCAAATTATGTGCACCAGAATTTGATTAAGCCGTATTTAAATGACCCGGCAGCCCTAATCCACTTCTCAGTTGTTGATTGATCGAAGCAAGAACGTCTATTTTCATACTCTATCTGCTGCTAAGTCGATGCTATGGCGAGGAAAGGGGAGAAAATGGGCTGACCAGGGGCGGTAAAATGCTCGAAGTGGGCTGGGTATTAAAATGGCTAGCACCTTGGAGATCGTCGCCGCCCCGCCCACTAACAACTTCCTCGCCCTTTCCATAGCAAGAGGGGTAATTGTCACTGACGGGGAAACGGCAAGAAAATTAGGCACTGTTTGTGTCCGCACTTGTCGAAGGCTGTTTGCATTTTAAGTAATGACAAGACACCGAGGAGAAGAGCGCAGGAAAAGGAAATACCATCTGTTTTTACGCGTGCCATCGAGTGTTCTTGACACATAGAATCAAGTGGTGCTGAAGGAGAAAGGATCAACAATTTAGTTACCGTTTAAACCCGTTTACACTGCATTGCAGTTTTCTTTGTTATCCTGTTAAAACAGAAAAAAGATTGCACGGGTGGCATTGGCATCGTAAAAAAAAAAAGACAATCCATGTGAGCGTTTAACAGTCTTTTATTTCCTTGTCTAGACCCACGCGTTCTCTATAGGGTTGGCAAAGGAAAATATTTATGGAAGCCTTGGTTTCACCTCATATAATCTATTTTTCTTGCGTTTTGCATACCTTGCCACCTTGACACTAATCGTCATAATTATATTTCTCTGGTTGGAATTAATAGTTTGTAAAAAGGCAAGGAGATTTAGGAAATAAATAAGCTTTCCAGGCTTGTACTCACCTGAGAGAGGCCGAGGTATATGGACACAGTTTCAGATATGTACAGGAAGCGACCGTCGTTGGCCAGGATAAAGGCAAAACCATCCAGGGACTAAAGGGGATATGGAAACGGATGAACATAAATTATTTTCATAGACATCTTGTAAAGCGCGATAAACACCTTAACAAAGAGCTGACAAGCACACACGTAAAAAGCTAATAATAAAATAGTTTAAACATTCATGGGAAACCAAAAATGAAGTGAATAAAATCAGTAGTTAATTACAATAATTATTTTATCATCATATAACTCACCAACAGTTTGTATTTTTTTCAAATGTATAGATATATAAAACACATTCATTTAAACAATCATTTTGCGAAATTCCTTTCAAACAATCATGATGTCTTAGATAATGAAACAGAAAAAAATGCATACTACACAGCAATAGGGATAGTTAAAGTGCGAATAAGTTGAAACAATTTGAAAAGAAAGTGACAAGATCGTCAGAGGGAGAAAGGACCTTTATACATAACATACCAATACGGAGTGAAAAAACGTGGACAAAAATCTATTTTCCACTCTCGTCAGATAAATAATGCCAGAAAAGGAAACTAACACGATCTGTTTGAAGTAAAGTGCTATAAAACTTGCTTTACTAATGTACTGCTATCATTCTTTAGGTATTGCTTGATGGGGTAATGTTTTGTTCTTTTTTTTTTGTTTGTTTAAAATAAATGTCACACACCAAAGGTCTCCTAAATTAAAAAAAAAGCTTTTTCGGAGACGGCGGTTAAACATCAAGTCCAGTATTATGACAACAGCAGCCTTGAACACACTGCTTGTCAATCCAGCCCTTCATCTACTGAAGTACATGTACCTAGAGCCCCTTAATAATATAAATAGCTCATGCGAGATAAGATTACATTTTATTTATTCAACCATCTAACTGATGCATAATTATTGTTTAATGATATATTTTTTTAAACGAGCAGTTCTTCCCTCCAAAAACAAGATTTACTGTTCCGCAAAACAACTCTTTAGTATTGTATTTTACGAGCGGGTTACGAGCTCGAGCTCTCTGGCTATAGTGGACAGACTAATTTACAGAGCCACTGAGTTATGGCCCTTCTCCACCAATACGAAAGTGTGGTCTCTTATTTTATTTCCCTCCCACCGCTATTTGAGCAGTGAGATTTGTGCGAATTTAATGATGAAAGTACTCGAGAACTCAGCAAGAAGTTTTTAGTGGGCAAGCCTCTTCGACAGCGTTGCCTTTTTATTTTTAAAGAATAATTTTTGTATTCTTAACGCTGGTCTCTCTAATTGTTTTACTACAGTAATAATACGATACTTTGTATTAAAACAGTTTAAAAAATTCAACAGCAACAAAAACAATGATGTTCTCACCTACAAATTCATAGGCTCTACATTTCGTATGTCCACATACGCTACAGGATTTACAACCATTTGGACGTGTGAATTTCGCTTCGAGTTTTTTGACAATGATAACGCAATATAAGATATTAAATGAGATAGATGATTCAATTTGGAATATGCCATAATGTAAAAAAATCTATATCAAACTCATATGAACAGGATTTGACTCAAGCAGTTGTTTTGCCTTTAAACAACTTTCCATTTTGCAAGTCTTTTTTGTGTGTTTACACGTAAATATATATATATATATTTTAAACCTATTATTATTATTATTATTATTATTATTATTATTATTGAATCACTTCTCAACTTTGGTCTGCTAATTTGAAGTCGATACGGTAAGATTCCCTTTTCAGCAAATAGGTGCTTTCTTTCATGTGATCGTTTCATGATTTTAATGTTTTAGAAAGAAAGGATAGATAACAAGAGGTCGGAATTTAGATCCCTCTAAATAATCAAAGAACAAATAAACAACAAGCGATCGCGCCAAACGAAATCAATAAAATTGCGACTACTGTACTGGATGATTGGTTGGGCTTTAATTTCACGTGGAACAAAATAAGAGGCGTGGAAAATGCTCGCACTTGTTAATCCCCTTCTGCTTGGGTTGTTGTGAAGTGAAATAAAATACCCCATTGTTCTATTTACTCGGTTAATTTTTCACCATAAACATCTATAAAAAATAAATAAACATGACATGTCCACTTTTTGGAGCGGGCGCTCAAGACTTCTCAGTTGGCCATAAGCACCTGCCATGACACCTGTCATAATGACAACACTCCTGTCTTCAGAAACACAAGCCTTGCTGCAAATATGCTGGGCAGTGGGCAGTAATAGATTTTTTAAAATCTATTATTATTTTTTTATCGCTGCTTTAATAGCAAAACTAACCAGAAAAGACATATATATTATAGACATACATATGACCTTCTGCTAATTTTTGCTATGAAATCAGCGATAAAATAATAATATAATAATAATAATAATAATAATAATATGTCATTATGACAGGTGTCATGGCAGGTGCTTATGGCTAACTGAGAAGTCTTGAGCGCCCGCTCCCAAAAGTGGACATGTCATGTTTATTTATGTTTTAGAGATGTTTATGGTGAAAAATTAACCGAGTAAATAGAACAATGGGGTATTTTATTTCACTTCACAACAATCCCAAGCAGAAGGGGATTAACAAGTGCGAGCATTTTCCACGCCTCTTATTTTGTTCCACGTGAAATTAAAGCCCAACCAATCATCCGGTACTCGCAATTGATTTCGTTTCGCGCGATCGCTTGTTGTTTATTTGTTCTTTGATTATTTAGAGGGATCTAAATGCCGACCTTTTGTTATCTATCCGTTTTTTTCTAAAACAATAAAAACATGAAACGATCACCTGAAAGAAAGCATCTATTTCCTGAGAAGGGAATCCCATCGTATCGACTTCAAATTAGCAGACCAAAGTTGAGAAGTGATTCCACGAAGGAAACACATGGAAATGAAGTGTAAAAAACAAAACAATAACAAAAGAAAAAACGTCTCTAACCAAAAAAAAAACACAACTCAAAACAAAACCCCATATAAAAACAGGCAAACAGAGATGTACTCCCTGCAAACATCCAGTAGTCATTTATTCCCACACTGGTCATCTGACGTCTTACTCGTAAAGAGAGAAGAAAAATAAAACAAACAATAAAAAAGCGTACCTTGCGGTTAGAAAAGCGGTATTTATCGCAGCTGTTAGCTCCCATGACAACTCGTTTAATTGTTAGTGAAGGCTTAGCACTAGGCGTCTCAACATGTCGGTGCACTCTGTGCAGAAAACGTACAAGACCCTATGTGTCTCACATTTTTAATGTTAGGTAGCCTCTAATAATTAATCATTGTGCATTGTCTTATGCCTCATCTCATAAGACCAGTCAAGGGTGACAGATTGCGTGGCCTCTAGCATGCATGTCTGTCTCGCACAGCCTCCACCTTCCCTTTTCCTCGTTCTCTTACTCTCTCTTTCTCTATCTATCTATCTATCTATCTATCTATCTATCTATCTATCTATCTATCTATCTATCTATCTATCTATCTATCTATCATCTATCTATCTATCTCTCTCTATCTCTTGAGTCTCTATTGTCTCTCTCTCTATCTCTTTGTTTCTCCATGTCTCTCTCTGTCGCTCTCTTTCTTTCACCCCACTCTGTCGCTATCTTTCTGTCTATCTCCACCTCTCTCCTTTTCCTGTATCCAGCTCTTTATCACTCTGTTTCTAATTTTCTCACCAAGTCTGTTCTTTTTTTTAATCTACCTCTTGTTCTATGTTTGTTTGTTTTCTCGTTCTTCTTTTTCGTTCAATTTGTTCTTTTTTTCCCTGTCCATCCGCCTTTTTACAGTGCATTTGTCCTACTCTCTTCGCTTCTTCCTATTCTTGCCCAAACACTTATCCTATCTATGAATTAATATGTCGCTTTATATCTCAGTCCTGTGCACTCTGTTCGCCTTAACTACAGTGACATGTCCACAACACTGATTCTCTGTCTCATGCAACCTTCATTCCCCTACTGTCCTTATATGACCTCAACCATAGTTAGGGATTTCGACCCCAATCGACCCTGCCTTCTTGCGGAAAGCGTTGGACGTTGAAGGTGTCAGGTAGCTGGACACTGATATCATGATGTAGCGTTATATCATCGAAGTGTCACTCAACAGGTCATTATCCAAAGTTTACATTTCCTTGCAGTGTACTTCTTATTGATTGTTATTAAGGTTAATAATCTAGACTAAATGTAATGATAGGCGCAGGTTTCCATAAAAATGACAGTATAAGTAGTGGTGATGTTAATTCTATGATATCAACATTATAGCAGCACAGACAGCAGACGCAGCAGCAATTATAGCAGTAACAGCAGCAGCAACAGCAGCAGTAGCAGTAGTAGTAGTGGTAGTAGTAGTAGTAGTAGTAGTAGTAGTAGCAGTAGTAGTAGTAGTAGTAGTAGTAGTAGTAGTAGTAGTAGTAGTAGTAGTAGTAGTAGTAGTAGTAGTAGTAGTAGTAGTAGTAGTAGTAGTAGTAGTAGTAGTAGTAGTAGTAGTAG
>RQTK01000064.1:185082-196955 GCA_003991915.1 Elysia chlorotica | reverse complement strand
TTATCTGTGTAACCCTCCTCCACTCCATCTCTTCCGCTTTCTCTTCCCGCCTGTTTCCCCTTGTGACCGCTCAAGCGTAACCTGACCTCTGATCTGTTATGGTGATTACACAGCGACCACAAGCCTGTCGCCCCAAGTTGAAGACAATTTGAGAAGTGTGTGATCCCCCTCAAGACGTGATCTACTACTATTTCAACACCTCCTTCAATGGCTGCTATCACAACCCGTCCTCAAGACAGTCAACCTTCAGCGCCTTTTGCTTCAACTCCGAACTCGCCAACCTCTCAGTGTCTCCTCGACGGCCATGATCTCCTCCTATTCCTTTGTCCCCCATTGTTCCTAATGTGTTTGAGGCGTCGATCATGGGACTTCGACAAGCTCCTTTCTCTCGACCCGTGTCACACCCTCAGGTGGCGTCCGTCTTTTCTTAACCTGGACTTTCGGAAACCCCTTCTCGCCATGCCCCTCCCCACCTCTCTGCCCATTCTGTTCTCTCCTTCCCTCCTGTCCTCCCGCTCCTTGTATCCCGGTCACGCCCTCAAGCATTCATGTCTTGACCCAGAGTTAGGTTATCGTCTCAACCTCACAGTTTCTTCCCCGGCCGGGCCATCGACTCCGAGCAGAGAAAAGACCCAAAGGGTCGCGATAATTAAAAGGGCGCTAAGGTTCCTTAACCTTTTGATACGAGGGCGCCGAGGAGCTGTATACAACTGGCGACCGGCCATTGTAGGACTATTGTGTCACCATTGTGCTACTATTGTGTCATCATTATCAGGATCTCCGTGACTAACTGCCCGTTGATGAAGCTTTCTCCGGGACTCATCAGGGCAAAGTCCTGACCGTCTTCTGTCAGCGGAGAATGTCAACTCTCCCGGTTTGCTTGTTCAGGGGACCTCGAGGTCTAAGGTTACCCAGGCATCGTCCTCATCAGCAAAAACACAAAAACAAGGGAGCGCAAAGAAAATACAAATGAAATTGGCACGGTGGACACCCAGCAATGTCGCTAGCAAGTGGACACCCCCTAGTAATCATCGCTTTGTCTTTACAGTCTTCTTGGAGTGATCAAAAGATATCTGTCGCCAAGACTGTTTTTATTGTTGTTGTTGTTTTTTCCTCTATTCTGATTTTCTAATGGACCGATGGTCATAATTTGATAATAATTAAAAAAAAAAACCCATCTTTATAGGGCCCGCAGGTGAGCTTGGACTCTTTGAAAACTACCGGACGCTGTCAGCAAATTATGTTTTCTAGGACAGGTTGTGATATTCTATTAAAACCGTAATACATAGTTTTTGAAATTTAATCTGAGATAGTCGGTCAAACTCCAAAAAAAATCGAGCAGCAGTTCATATGTCCAGAATGCCCAAAGGATCACCGCTGTCCGCTTGTCAAAATATTCATAACGCATCATGGCCTAAATTTGTAGGTTTCTTGATAGTGCTAGCTAGCGCCATTGTTACCCAATAAGTGACCAAATGTGCGCTTCTATTCTGCTTGGATCATACTCGCGCCACATACGTGACTAGAACAGTCAATACGTTGTCCAAAATGCTGAATAGCGAGGAACTATGTACTGTGTACCGCCACATGACAAGGGCAGTCCGATAGGCTGAAGAAAGAGGCGTATCTCGGGTGGACTGGGGGTGATTTGAGGTCAGAGCTGATGGAGACAAAACACCCGGAAACTTAACATTACACTAGTCTCCTTGAGAGCCAGTGGGCGGGACTTCTGAGATCACTTAGGGTCATTTAAGGTCGAAAATCAGGCTCGCACTGACTTGTTTATTTGCTTTTCGTGTTTCTACTCTTTAAAAAAGGAAAAGTGATCTTACGTTAAATTCAGTTGGTTATTATAAGAGAATCATAAGAGAAAATAGTCAGGAAACAAAAGAAAACAAGAATAATAACATTTGGCTTAATAAAGATATAATTCTAAATACCGGGTACCTCAGCGCTCCTATGAATGAGATAGGGTAAAATTTTCAAATAGACGCGGACAAGATTTAAAGATCCAACTTAATTCAAAAGTTCTTTTCAAAAAACAATGTCTTTGTTCAACTCCCAGTGTTCCCTAACGCAGCTATCGCTGTACAAAGACCATTCTTGGATATAAAACGTTCTCTCTATTTGGAGCTCCTTTAGAGCCCTGGTCCCAATCGCAACACCGTGAGCTGTGACCCGTGACCCCGTGTCGAGGACGGCGCGTGGACGACATCCTTAAGATGTTTGCATGGCCGACCGGGCGACACTAGAGAACCACAGAGATGTAGGTCAGGAGACACAAGAGCTGGCTTGTGGTGACTGCCAGAGACTGCTAGAGACTGTCGGAGACTGCTATAGACTGGTAGGATCTCCTTTAGTCTTCATCTGGCCACTACAGTCGGGTCACGTCCAGGCACAGGAAGGGTGCCTTGTCATCATCACCTCCAAGATGCTCCGCCCAGGAAAACCGTCATCATCATTATTATAACAATCCACTATGGAATACCCCGGATATGGCAGACTGCCCAAAATGGTCAGCCTGTCAGACATACTCTTTTATATGATTTTCTCTATATATGTCTTTCTTTGTCGATCTGTCTCTTGCTCCTCTCTCTATCCTTATTTTTCTGCCTACCCACTCTTACGTGGGCTCGGTATTCCTGGGGTAGACTATCAGCTTTCGAGGCAGGAGGTCCTTGGTTCGAGCCCTGCTAGTGCGACTCGTCCGATAATGGTTGGGTCAGTAACCGACTGAAACAGATTCATGGTATCCCCAAACTGTCTCTACGTGCAGTGCGTAAACCTGTCAGATGTTAGTCTTGGGTCCTGTTTACAATATATAGCCTATATAGTGCTCACGTTGGGCGCTAAGCAGCAACACTTTTACTTTATCTATTATTACATCTATCTATCCATCTATCCATCCATCTATCTGTCTGTCTATCTATATCTCAATCTATACATCTATTTACCTATTCACCTATCTATTTATTTAACTATCTATCTCTTTTTTATTTGTAACTGATGCGAACGGAGTAGAAACAACAGACAATTCAAATGTTTGTAACGCAAGATTAATACATGAAAGACCACTTACTTCTCTTTATATGTCCGCCTCTACTTTTATTTTATTTTTAAAGTAACATCTTCTATTTCTCGCTGCTTCTCTCGCTACTTTCTCTCTCTCTTCTTTCTCTCTCTCTCTCTCTCTCTCTCTCTCTCTCTCTCTCTCTCTCTATCTCGCTTCATCTCTGTCCTCTCCCTACCATCACACAGGAGAGCTTGTAGAAGTATCATCACAGTAAAGAATGCCATTGGCGCGTGGCCTTATGAGAGAAAAATGATCATTTACTTGCGGAAAGCCTTCCCAGCGAAGGACTTAAGCCAAAATGTCAGAGCACAAGCCCCAAGTGGCAAGCGTGCTTGATGTATTGTCTGTTATCAGCGGGGCGTCGGGGCAACACCTGCTTTGTCACTCGCTAATATATTCCAATCGCGAGCTCATCTACTTTGTTTCAGGACAATACCACCGGAAAATGATCCAAATTTTGCACACTCCACATTCAAGCCCCGAGAAGAATCCCCCCTTTTTTCTTAAAATTTAGAGAAAAATATTTGAAAATTAAAATAAAAGAAGGGCTCTCTTTTATCAACAAAACAATGCCAGATAATTCATAATTTTGTTTGGGCAAAGAGTACGCTGGCTCGTGTGGGTGTGTGGGCCAGTGGGTTGAAGAGGAGAAGGAAGGAAAATTAAAGGAACTTTCCTTTAATGGAACCTGAAATGATAGTGTTAAAACTTCGAGCTGTTTATGTCACCGAACATTACAACACTAAGATGAAACTCATGAAAGAACAGATTTCTGTAGCTATTTTGTGTTCTTTTAACTTCTGTTTGACAATAACATCCTGAAGGAGGGAGTTGACATTAAAAAGCCATTTGCATAGTTGCAGAATAAACATATTTTCATAGATTCGATTAAAAATACCGGCCCAATTGGCCTTTTCTGGTGGAAAATTGAGGAATAGTTAAATGACCAGTACTTCTTATGAAAGCACATACAGCATAAATTAATCAATACAAAGAGAGAGAGAGAGAGAGAGAGAGAGAGAGAGAGAGAGAGAGAGAGAGAGAGAGAGAGAGAGAGAGAGAGAGAGAGAGAGAGAGAGAGAGAGAGAGAGAGAGAGAGAGAGAGAGAGAGAAGTTTTACAAGCCCTCGGTTCCCCAAATAATTCCATAAACATGAGAGGTAGAATGTACAACCAAGACGTAGCTGACGTCTCGTTGTAACAATATTAGAATAAGAATGCTTCCGACGGGACGTAAGTGCATTCTACTCATGGTGCCTTGTCATTACATTCGACAAAGCATGAGGTCAACTTAGGGCCAAACCTCTGTTTTTCAGTCGAGTACTTACCGAATGAGCTACAACATAAAAATTATGATTTATTTCACGTCCTATGTGTCTCAAATAATTTTATACGGAGGAGGGTTCAGCTGAGATTGGAACCGTCGACTTTTTTCTCACCAACTCAGGGCACTATCCGCTGGCCTCGCCAATTGAGCAATTTCCTTTCATTGTACCCCAATGAATGATAATATTTATCTGATTGTGAAAGTTCGGGGCGCGGTAGCCCTGGGGCCGTGCACCAGCTTCCGACGCAGCTGCTAGTTGGTCCCGTGTCAGTCCAATATAATATAACCGATAAAGTCCAAGGTTTCCCGAGTTCGAATCCTAGTTGTTGCGTTCCCTACTGGTTGGGTCGGTGTCAGTATAATGTGACCGGCTGAGACAGGAGTCATGGTATCTCCGCCCTGTCTCGTGTGTGGCAGCACATAAAATTGTGAGACGTCCGTCTTGGGGCCCGCCCACAATATAGCCTATATAGTGCTGCTGTTGGACGTTAAACCAACCCAACCCCAACCCAACCCTAGGAACAAAGACTGATAGCGACGGCCTACCTGAAGGATGTGCGTTCCCTGCCGTGATTCGAACGGATCTACTAGATCTAGACTGCTGTTGCGTGCTGAGGAGAGGTAAAGAACCAGCGTTACAAAACACTCAATATGTAAATAACAGAAAATCTTGGTGAAAATTTTTGATTGTATATGAATCAGACATTTTACCATCCAAATTTCCTTTTGATTGTATAAAAAATATTACATTACAAGTAACTATTTACTGGTTTATTAATTGTTTTGAAAAAAAATGTAATAAAGTATTTGGAATAGTGTAACGAAAATGTTCGTTAAATTTCATCAATAACTAATTTTAAGAGTTACATTTTCCTGACACATCATCGCTAAAAGTGACTGAAAATCTTATTAATACAATTTTGTGTGTTTTTAGTTCATCAATATTTCTTTGTTTTAAAAATTATATTTTTCTTATCCATAATTCCTTTAAAAGTAACATTCTTAAAAACGTTTGGGGACATTGAATACTTTTAGAGTTTTTACTTTACTTGATTACAGTTTCCTGATTAAAGTATTATTTTAGAAAGAATATTTTACCCATAAAGTATTTATTTTGAACCTGTAAATCATTTATAAGGTTATTGACTTTATATATACATTAATATCGATTCATAAACACATCGAACAAGAATCTGTCTAAGCTGGACATATTCAGACGGACTGAAGACAGAGAGGCTTGGAAATCCCTGATCGTCGATGTCTACGCCAGACCTGACACCTGAATGATGATGATGAATATCGAGATATTACAGCATGCTGCACAGTTCTCACCTTTGATCATCTTGGCCATGTGATGTCCATCCTCTGGTGTCCACTGCGGGGCACCGTGGCACGAGAAGTCGCGGAGTCGCAGGTAGCTGATGGTCAGTCTGGGAAAACACATACACACTGCCTTCGTTAGAACTAGAAGATCTTTTTGGTGGGGACAAGAGAGGAATATAACGACGGATGAGACATAGAGAGAGAGAGAGAGAGAGAGAGAGAGAGAGAGAAACAAACAAGATATAATTATATATATAAAGGGAGAAAGAGAGAGAGGGAGAGAGGGAGAGAGAGAGAGAGAGAGAGAGAGAGAGAGAGAGAGGGACAGACAGACAAACAGACAGAGAGAAAAAGAGAGAGGGGAGGCATAAAGAAATAACATTCTAATCGGTGGCTATTTTCCGTTGAGTGTAAACTTTGGTGCAATAAATTGATTGAATATAAAAAATGTTCTGTTAATTATACAAAAGATAATAGAAAGAAAAAAAATGGGGACTTGCAAAATATATTTGGCGAATGGTTATAAAGCAGCAAATTCTCACTTAGTGAAAGAAAACTGAAAAAGGCCTACATGTATTGCCTGACCAAATCCTCATTGATTAAAACTGGATTGATAATAATTATGATAAAGTTCATCGACCAAAAGCACAAGTTGATGTCAAGACTTGGTGAAACTGACCTGATAATGGAAGCTTTATCGAGTTGACTTGTGATTGCAGCCGGAAGCGGAAGTAGTTTTGCCAGCTCGTAAAATTCATAGTTCTCCTTGCCGCGCCTGGAGCGGGCGGCGTCACGTGACTTCTCTTTTCGGAGTTCCAGGATGCTGCAATGAAAACCATCAAAGTTGGATCAGATGTTTGATAAAAGTCAGTAACTTAAAAAAAAAAAATGTCTGTGTGCTTTTATCCTTCTGCATCTTTGCTTTCCTCTCGCTATGTTCATGTCTCGTTAATTGTTTTTTTTTAATTTTAACCCGAGTCTTGTTTGTTCGTAGGTCTTTTTCTCTCTTTGTCCATCAAACTTTCTCCCTAACGAGATGCCAATCGTAAAAATACAAACTAGCCTACAGAGTAAAGGAAGCATTTATGATCCCAAAACACCCTCCTTATTATAAATTGTATGGCTGAAGTCTTAAATTTAATTTCACAACATACTTTTTTGGTATTACTGTTTACGCTGACAGGAAGATGGAAAAAATCCTGAGAAAGGGAGTGGGGGGGGGGGGGGGTAGAAGATAAATAGATAGACAGAGAGGAGAGATAGATTGAAATAGGTTCTATCATAATACTGAATTTTATAATCCCTAGGAAGAGAGAGAGATAGAGAGAGAGAGAGAGAGAGAGAGAGAGAGAGAGAGAGAGAGAGAGAGAGAGAGAGAGAGAGAGAGAGAGAGAGAGAGAGAGAAGAGAGAGAGAGAGATGTTATCAATATATATATATAGAGAGAGAGAGAGAGAGAGAGAGAGAGAGAGTAGGTTGTATTTTATGCTTATCATCAACTTCTGCTGATTTGCAGTTGCCAGTTATAGAGAAATCGCGCAGCTATAAACGTTTCTTACAATTTAGAGAACTTAAGAAATCTGTTTTGCTATTTAATAATGAAGATTCAGCACTTTTACTTCTATAACAACAGTGGTGTTGGACCAAATCGCGCATCCTTTCTCGTCAATGCATAAAATGGATTCGATCATTTGCATCAAAACAACACCCCTAACATCCCGTAGGATGGGCTATAAATATGGAGTATGGACGTAGATGATGATCTAGTTAAATCTCAGTATTGCGGGTATTTATGTATGCAAGTCCTAACGGAATCCCATACGTTTGGATCGCAATGGGATTGATCTGAAAGGACCTGGTCTGTACAAAAGTGACGATTTTAATATCAGCCACTACCATTGTCTTAGAGAGAGACACACATATAAAGGGTGAAATTAATAATAACAGTTATTCCAGTGATTATCTTTCAGTGCTGTGTAAAAAAACTATTCAGAGCTGTCATATAACTAAAACCGCAGGTTAGTACATGTCTGATATTACCGGGCAATAATAAATTTGTTATAACATAGAAAAGTGTTATTATGACGTCAATGCGTTTTTTATCACAAGGAACTGTTAATATATATTTAAAGTCGTATCATTTCGTTAACCCCCATCTGTCTAGCCTAGCGAGGAATGATGGGAAGAGTAAGGGTGCGTTAGAAGATGGGGCAAATGAAAAAAAGAAAAAGAAAAATAGTAACTGTTTTCCTCTCAAGATCTCCACCATCCATTCCGCTAAAGGATTCACTGGTGTCGTAAAATTAATTAAAACACAAATCCCTGAATATGGAAGTTTCAATCGATCAGATTCACCCTTTACTTTTTTGTCCCTAACTCTATCTTTCTATTTCTCTCTCTCCCCTCCCTCCCAATCTCTTCAACTCTCTAGTTCCCCTCTCTCTTCATCTCTTAATATCTCCTTTTATTGTCCATCTCCTCACCTCTACCTTCTCTCACCCCTTTCTCCCTCTTCCATTCTCCTCTCGTCCGCCGATCCATCCATCTCTCTAGCTGCATCCACTCGAAGCCGGAATGGCAAATTTATTCATAGGTAGCTTTGCTCGCATCGGGAAAAATCCCGCCGAGGCTGAAACTCTTGTGCGTTGGAGGCGGCTAAATTGACGAGCTCCTTCTTCCGGAGTTGATGAAGTTTCCCTAAGACCGTGTCCATCAAAGCGACCAGTTTGCGGGTGCTAGAGAATCGAGATTGATTTTGCCGAAGACGGCGCGACGACCCGGCCCAAGAAGAAAGGATTTTTATGGTCCAGAGGAGAGCCCCCAAGATGCAAGTCGGATGTGAGTGTGTGTGTGTGTCAGTTAGCGCACATGCGCGAGTGAGTGAATTCGATCTTCTTTTTCGTTCCAGTTGTAACAGAGAGAATACTCACAGTCTGTCTGTAGGTTCTAATTCACTTTAGATCTATGTTTTAAAGACTTAAACAAGAAGACTTGACAAAAAACAACAATGCCCAATGTATGTAAACGTGAAAACAAACGTAAAATAAAACCTATCTGTGCCCATCAGCCAAAGCTAAGAGCATAAGCAGAAAATATATCGGGTATTTTCCTTGCTGGAAATACAAGATTGTTTTATTGAACCAACTAATTTTGAATAGTGAGCCCGTGATCTGCAACTCATTATTTTTGTCTTTTTTCCGGTGCTATTCTGAAAATATTTCAATAATGAATTATTTTCTGTTTTGAACTTTTGATTGTTTTAAACAATGCGTATGATTGAAAATACATTTAAATTTCAAATGCTTAAGGAAAACAACAACAACAACAACAACAACAACAACAACAACAACAACAACAACAACAACAACAACAACAACAACATTAACAGCAGCAGCAGCAGCAAGAACAACTTTACCAAACATTATCAAACAAACAAGATAAATACTAATGGTAAAAACTTGTGAAAAGTGTATCAATTATATCAGTACTACACGAACTCCTACGTCTAAATTCTAGGCGACCCACAGAACTATATTTATGTATTTTACAATGTATCATAATTTAACAATCTTTGGTTAGCTTTTCGATCGAGCCATCCTGTTTACAAAACGGATTGCCAGACATAATAAAAGTTTTTATTGATTTATTGTGCTAATAAATTCTCTATATTAGAAGCGTTCTTTTATAGCTAGCACTTTTTATTTAGGATTTAATTTTCAGTAACTCTCTCACCAATGACAGGTCGCATCCCTTTAAGATACCACCATTAAATTATGCACGTCCTTAATAAAGTGTCTGTAATCTGCTTTTCCCCGTTTCAATGATTGGCTAATTCGATTTGTGCCAGTTTGTACAGGGACTAAACCAATCTTGGGCGACAATGGCGGCGATTGGCTCTGGACATTGCCAGGAGAGGCAAACTATCCAGTCTATTGTGGTACTATCGGCCGAGTCGAATGAACAACAACACAAAAAAACAACAACAACAAAAAACGAAAACAAAACAAAACAAAAACTTGCCAGCTTGCCCTAGATATTCATATATAATTGGCTAATTTCACGTATGTTTTTTCCGCTTCAGATCTTGAAATATTCTCTAAAGTGGTAATAGCATTAACAATCATGGATGTAATCATGACCATAAGTCTGTAAACTATCACACAATTTAAATATTTCCTACTTATTTAAAGCCACCCTTCGTTCGCTCTAAAAGGAGGTTGGTGACACATTAATAACTTAATAAATTATGTGTGTGAGAATTTGTGTTTTAATAAACCCTGCGTTTTTATCTCACTTTCAAGATTCAAAATAACATCGATTAAGGTGTGTGTGTGTGTGTGTGTGTGTGTGTGTGTGCGTCCTGTAGTTAAAAAAAATTAAACACAGACGTTGCAACATATAATATTGGAGAATTTTAAAAGAAAAATAATATTATTTGATACAATACAATTAAGAGCTGCAATGAAAATGGAAGGTTCGAAACAATTTTCATTTTTATTTCGTTTTGACCCGTTTGATCATTTCCTTAGACGAGAGCAAAACCAATGAAACCTGGCCAGTGATCAGTAGTTGGGGGCGGGACTGGAGGTAATTACGCCATTGAGTGTGAGCTAACTCAGCCTAATCTAGTTTTCGTCATCGATCTGAGGGCCCTGAGACCCGGTCCATTTTTTCTCACGGCTTCCGCATCCGCCAGTGTCGACCGTAACAAGTTCATAACAGTAACATTACTATTTGAAAAAAAAAAAATCTGCGACATTTCTAAATATACTTGTACAGTTTAATTGTGCATCACAATTTTAAAAACTAATAATAATAGGGCATAATACTAAAATATCTTTGTTTGCGTTAAAGGCATGTGGATGTATTTATTACTTAAATTTGGTTAAAATAATCAATCCTGGGATTTGGGGCTTTTTTGTTGTTGGAGCAATGTCTTCTGTATGTTTTTTCAAAGCTTTTGGACGATTGGAAAATGTTAACTTTATGAAAATGAAAAAAATGGATTTAGAAGACACGAGCTTGTAGCTTATTTGTAACATTTTAATATCATTAGTATTTTTCTATAAACAAATGAAAATGTATGATTTTATTCGATTTTTTAGTTATGCGTCAAGGCGCTTTAAAAAAACAAAATTAAAAAATTATGTTCTCTGTATCATAAAATATTGCCTACAAAACCTTTATCATATACTCAAATACATTTCTTTCAAATTTCATGTCTTTACCTCACACAATGGTGAAGAAGTAGCGTTTTAAAAATTGTAAACAAAATCCAATACGGTTGTTATGACAGTCACCATAGCAACCCACATGCATATTATTAATAATAATGCATTCTCACCATTAGTAACTCAAGGGTATATGTTAAGCACATTTTAAAGTTCCTAACTTGTAAAATATTGAATTTTTATAAGTACTAGCACGTGCCTAAACAACTGTTTCAACAACGGAAACGTTCAGTAATCTGGGAATGTGTTGATGGTACAAGATCGCACAAATTAGAGTGCTTTTATTTAAAGATAAAACAATAACAGTTTACTTACTCTTTTAAAGTTACCTGGGTTTCAAAGAGACTGGGACTGTGTATTTTAAAGCCAGAAAGCGATATACGATTACACATGAAAACAAGTAGTATCACTAAGTTGCAAATAGTTTTCATTATTCCCTTAACTTGCATTATGCATCTCTTTTTATAATTTCTTTTTTGTGTACGTGTGAATGATACAAGACTCCTAAAAATCATGTTTACTCAAATTTTATTTTGAAAATAAAAAATGGAACTTCCCGATGTACCAGGGAGTCTGTTGACCCATAAAGATAAACCTCAGACGCAGACGACGTTTTTATACGATATTGATACGATTGATTCGGGTTGGTTTCAAAACGATTTACCTGGTCGTAGTTTGATAACAACAATATATGCTATCCTTCAGACTGGCTGATTACGTGCTTAGTTCCCAGTTGTACAAGCCTTGATTAAGAATGTGCGGTTCTTTCACCGTCACATCTTAAGTCAAATTGTAGTAAATTATTATTATCATAATTATCATCATTATTATTATCATTATTATTATTATTATTATTATTATTATTATTATCATCATCATCATCATCATCATCATCATCATCATCATCATCATCATCATCAT
>RQTK01000064.1:131272-184771 GCA_003991915.1 Elysia chlorotica | reverse complement strand
ATCATCATCATCATCATCATCATCATCATCATCATCATCATCATCATCATCATCATCATCATCATCATCATCATCAACATCAATATTATTATAGCACAAGACTATCCATCAGTCTTGACTCTATCCCTGACTAGATCAGTATCTCTGGTGTCCTTTTCGAAATAGGAGTTTATAACATAAGGAAAATTGTGTCGACATAAATTATTTTCAGAAATCACACCCAAGAACAACTAAGGAACAACTACGTGCGAGACAACCAGGAACAATCAGGTACAACACGGAATTCTGATCTTTTAAGAAAATTGTAGCGTGTTAAAGCATCACACACTTTTGGGGTCATAAAATTTTACATTTACAGCTCAAACATTTTTGAGACCATCGATAAATATTTTCGAAATCAATTTATGAACGTAAATTTAGATAAGTTTTATTATGTTTCGAGGGCTCTGGCTCTAAACGTGTTTTAGCAAGTTGCGTTTGAAACATCCAGAATTTCTCAAAGTGATATACTTAGTGATTTCAAAGTCGTAAGTTTCTCAGTCCAATAAAAATTATACTATTTCATATCCTTAAACCGTTAATTTGAACTTTAGCCAATTTCCTAGAAAAGTATCTTATCAGTTATCCCTTCACTCTCATAGTTGGTGCCATTTGAATCTTCATCAAAGAGTATGGGTATAAACGGATGAGAATAAAGATTCATAATTCATTTATATCTAGATAGTGAAGTTAGAGACTATCAGTTTCTCTGCAGAAAAAAATCTTACTAGTAATGAAAAGTGAATGACGTGCATATTCATTAGTATAATTATATATTCAAGAAATAAATAAAATATAATTAGTGATGATCATGGAAAAAAGACCTTGTTAGTTTGTTTTGTTAGCTTCTTTATCCTCCATTAGGCCTACCTTTCACAAAAATTTCCACAAATACGAAGCTCCAATGGGAAAATCGTAGCATTCACACAAACACGCAAAAACTTGTAGGAAGTTAGTGTGAATTCAGTTACGATCACCACAGGTTGCTAGATTATAATTATTAGTCAGATGAGGCATATGCCAGAGATTTATATCAAAGTGTTAATTTTTACCGAATAATCTTATAACTATATTTAGGGTCGAGAAGATCTAATTACTGTGACCCTACTAGTGTGATCACGAACACTGGGGTTTTATCTGAGTCGTCCCGATACCTCAATCGTGTCACTTATGATGTCACTTTGCACTACATGTCTAGACCTACGCAGTATGCCTGTACTTCAGGACCAGATAGACGTTTGATGATACAAGTCACGTTTACGGTACTGGCAGATGTGATTTTCTATGTGTCCCCACCACACTCACACATTAAATGACTGTATGATTATGAGGGACTTCCTGAGTTGTCACTAGCCTGTATAGGTACAATCGAATGAATTCAAAACATTTTCAAAGATTTCAACAAACGCAGTTCCGTGCTCTGTAAGAAACACTATATGATTCTATGCTTTTTGAAATAACTATAAAAACTAAATCTTTTTTATTGAAGAATTCATTCTATAGCTTAGGGGCTCTTTTTAATCTTTCAGAATTTAAAATTTTGTACTATAGGTTTGCATAAAATATAGTGTTAGTCATATCATACGTTTTCAAAACAATTCTACATACCTTTATAGTTTAAAGATCTGATAGCTTCAACATTGTGAAAAGTTTGTGATCACAATGTCTATAATCACTTACGTTGATATCATAAAGTGATATAGAAAGTCATTGAGGAATCCAACCTTATTGGTTTTGAAAAGTTCTTTTTCACTGTATTTCAAATACAATTATTTATCTTTTTATCTGCGTTTCGATTCTTGTTAATGTTTTCGTTTTAATTCATTGACCAACACCCCATAGGTGTTAAACAACAAGTTATTGATAATTTACCAACTAGAACCATTTCAACAAAGTTCAAGAAATCCTGAGGAGAAATACCAGCTGGAAGTTAACACAGACAAAGCAGAATAGCATCAATATTAAAAGAAAAAAGAGGATGGAAAGAAGTTAAGAAAGTGATATCACTTATAGACAACAGGAAATATCCTGAAAGAAGAAAGCAACTTTCGTCTATAGTTCTAAAAATAAGCAATATATGGATAAAAGAAAGGAAACTAAAAACCCGAAGAAAAATCAATTCATATCCGTCATAGTGAAAGCAATCCCTCTCTATAACTGCAGAACCTGGGGGCTCACTTTAACAGGGGGAGAGAAGCTCAAAGCGTAGCATCAAGAACAGCTGAAAAAGACACTTAACATCCTATACCCCAATAAAACAACATACACGTCTCTTATTAATCATTCCAAGAAAAACACTTATCACTACAGATTCAATCGGCACGTTGGGGCCTCTTTGGTGACAACATACGAAGAGACTAGGACATACCCGGTGATAGAGTAACATGTGCCTATTTGATCCTGCATAGAAACAACCTGAGAGATCGGACTAAAACAACCCTGCCATCAGTGCTAAACAGAAACCCCATATTGATGCAATATTTACTTAGACTACACTCAGATGACGAACTGACAAAAAAAAACATAAAAATAGCAAGTGATAGACAGAAATGGAGAGAGCCCACAACAAGGATAAGGAGCGCTGCCCAAGTGGCACAGGCGAAGAACTGGGACGCGCAACTGCTTAAAGTCATGTACGACAAGAACCGCTTCAACTCAATACTATTTACAACAGCAGATGGCAAGAACAAATGGCAATCAACCATCTCTAAAAGCAAGATTAATAACAAGAAGGAACAAAATCGTCTTCAAATAATTATATTAAGACCCATTTGGACAAGTAATAAATGCCTGCACAGCCCACCCAATGATACACAAAGAATACTTATATCTGTACAGAAGCAAGAAACGGCCTTTGAATTAAGTCTGAAAGTGCAGTATGCTTAAAAACATTCGACAGTGAAATAGGTACCAAGAAAAATATAAAATCCACGGGAAGACGACGTCGTGTGCGATTAAGTCCTTCACATTATAACAGCTAAAGCAAATCAGTGGATTGTTGTGCGTGTGATAAAATGTAACCAAAAACCAAACCAAAAGAAACAAACATAAAACCACTGTAAAAATCAAAACAACACCACCCCCCCCCCCCCAACCGAAATAACCAAATAAATCGGAAAATAGTTGATCAGCATAATAGAAGACAAGAAAAGATTTATCTTAGGGAAGGCATACATATCAGGACTACTGCAGTGTTACGTATGAACTATATTGAATTGTTTCTATGTGAAAACAGACATTTCTCATGAATACACAATTTGATATTTTCCTTTAAGACTAATGGTAGCACTGCACAACTTTGACAAACCAGGTGGCAATAATTACGTTTTGAGCTATATTTTTTCACCCTAATGATGGCGTAATCTCATGGTAAAAAGAATAACACTAACACACTACGGCAGCTGTTATCATAATTATAGACGTTTCGCGATCGGTATACCTAGCACATGATATTTCCTACCCCTGTTCAAATCCTCACACTTACGCACACCAGCATGAGAAAGGAAACCATCAATGAGGTGAGTGAAAGGTCACCTTGCGTCCAAGCAAAATAACTGCCGCTCTTGGAATCACGTGATTCAAAAAGTTGCCAAACTACAATTTCATCCTCGTTCATGGCAATGGAAGATAAAGAAACTAACAAAACACACTAACAAAATTCAAAGAGATCTCTTGATGCTATGGTAGAAACAGGCAAAGTAACAATTTAATGAGCCATGCATTGACTGGACGTGTTGAAATGATGCAATCTGGTAAACAAGAAGATAAGAAAACAAAAATTCTTCCACTTTTCAGATAAGTGACACACTCTTTAGGCACACATAGACTAAAGAAAATGCTATCAACTTGTTTGGAACAATAGGGGATTAAGTGTAAGCAAATAGGAGATAATGGTATATAAAATAATGCCTTCATCACCACGACGTATGGTTGTGTAAAACACCAATTTTTGCCCTGTGAACGTTCATGAGTTTGTGTAGAAGAAGAAGAAGAAGAAGAAGAAGAAGAAGAAGAAGAAGAAGAAATAGAAGAATAAGAACATTCTTAGTATCATAGTTAACAGGTTTCTGATATGTTCCTTTGTTGGTAATAACCTGTCTTTTTTTGTATCACTGTATCAATGTTGTAAATTAGATGGTTTTATAGAAATATAGACTTTTTTACATTTCATAATATAAACTATTTTATGTCATAATGATGTACATAATTAAGTACTAGATGGAAACCTACGAATTCTTTGTGGTTGTGGGGTGGACAATGCTGAAAAATAACTTTCCTGGTGATTTGGTCTTGTTATAAAAGAAAAACATTAGAAGTAAAATCACGTGGCAATAATAATAATAATAATAATAATAATAATAATAATAATAATAATAATAATAATAATAATAATAATAATAATAAAAGATAAAAAATTCTTAGTATCATAGTTAACAGGTTTCTGTCGTTGTTTTTTTTTTTTTGTATCACTGTACCAGTGTTGTAAATTAGTTGGTTTTATAGAAATATAGACTTTTTAAAATTTCATAATATAAACTATTTTATGTCATTATGATGTAAAAAATTAAGTACTAGATGGAAACCTACGAACTCTTTGTGGTTGTGGGGTAGACAATGCTGAAAAATAGCTTTCCTGGTGATTTCGTCACCGAACAACGGTATTATTATTGGTGCAAAAACGAAGAAATCAACAGTATTCAAATTCGGTGTGGTGATTGGTACTTTCAAAACGCATCGGTGGTCTGGGTTAAACATAAAATAATGCTTGTTTTTTTTACTTTTTGTTTGTTGTTATTGTTGTTATTGTTTTTTTGTTTTTTTTTTGTTATATCATGATAAATTCATGATTAATAAAATTATAACAAAACCCCAGAAATTTCGGTAGGCTGTCTCAATACGAGCAGGCCCCATAGCACTTCCTGTACATCCTGTTTTTTGATAAGAAAACCATCCAAAAAAAAACAACCAACAACATCGTAAACGTTCGAAACAAACACACTTTCACGATTGATATTTTCCCTAATCCATAATTTAAAGTTCGACGCGCAAGTGAAAAACACATACCCTAGCTAGTTCATATTATTATTGAGTTTTTTAAAACTCAACTGCAATTAATAATTGACGGTGGACGTTTTTTCTGACATGCATCACGGGCACACTACACTATCTAGAACTTTGGTATGTTGGGGTAATTTGGTACGATGTTGTCGACGGTAATAATATTTTTAGGTAAAACGATTGATTTTAGCAAATAAAAGGCAAAATGTTTATTTCATTACTCTGCGAAAAAGCTATCGATATGCGATTGATTTCCGGTACGAGAAATACCGGTTAGGTCTAAACCCAAAGTAAAAGTCGGAAGTGGAGCCTCTAACTGTCTAAAGTCTACTCTTAACTCTAAAGCCGTCTTTCCAGAGAGCTTAGTGCTCTTAATATCAACAGGCAAATTTCAAATTAAATTTAAAAATATCAAATCTAGATTAGACCTAAATCTAGAGTAGAGATCTCGGTCTATACAGAGTTAGATTAGATCTAGCGTGTAGATTCTAGAGCTAGACCAAGAGCTACACTGTCTCTAAATCGAGCTTCTATGTATCTAGATCTAGACCCTATATTATGATTCTAATATAATTATTCAAGCCAGATAAAGACAACACCACTGTCATTGTTGTTTATCCCGAGATCTTGACAAAGTAAGGTAAGATGAAATGTTCAATCCCGTTCGTTGAGCGGTACCTCTACTAGTAAGTTTAATTTATGAAATAGATCTAGAACTTAGCCAACATTCTATGACACTTTGCAGCGCGCACGTCAACGTTTGCATGCTTTTGAAAGATTTTCTAACGTATTTTCATTGAGCTGAAAACGGAAATCTACCGATTTTTTGTGTTTTTAATGTGTTTTTGGTTTGTTGTTGTTTTCCTTTGTTTGCTAATTGTTAATAATAAGACTTCGGCCTCAGATTGGCTTAAGACTGCGAAACAGAGCATTTTTAGGGATGGTGAAAAAGCAAATAAATTTTCGAGCATTTTTTGGTGGAAATTCACACCTTTGAAACGATTTGCGAGCAAAACTAGTTCTATGCCACACTCTGTCGACCAGAGCCGCGGTTTGGGCGCTAACGCTCTTGCATAACTGAGCCTACGGTTTAATATCGCTTTCGCAGTAAACATGATTCATACCTTATTAACACTGTAAATCAAAATTAACCTGTATCTAGACGGTAACTGTACTTGCATGGTTGGCATACTGTCCAGAAAAAAATGTGATTAAACGGTCAGTAACGTGAAATTAAAAAAAAAAGCATACGATCTGTCACGCCGTTTAGGATGCCGATACCCAGGGAAATCTAGGTTTTAAGCCCAGAAAGAGAGAGAGAGAGAGAGAGAGAGAGAGAGAGAGATGGTGCATGTGTATTAAATTAATATAGAAGGAGTGTTTTTCAAAATCGTCATGTTAACGATGATCGTAGCATCTATCCATACTTACTAAAGAAGATGATGATAAATGATAAATCGAGTACAGCAGAAAAAGATTTTATAAAGTAGGAATAAAACGTGATAGAAAAACGAACAATGTAAAAATAACAATGAAAATGAGTTTGTTGTTTGTTCAAATTGTAATGCAAAAAAACAAAAACAAAAAGTAAACGACTCACTTTGAATTTGAAGGTTTACAAGGCGCCAATAACACGCGTCGATGGTCAGTGTGGTGCGTATGGCCATCAAAAGCTCGGCGGCCCGGCAAGGATAAGTCCATGAACTCTATACCGGGTACAGAAAGCTTTCAAATTTTAATGTTCTTTTTGATCTTTGTTTGGTCCCACCACTGTTTTTTCCCGACCAGTTTCGTGATGTATTATCACTGCAGCCCTTACTGGGGATGCAAGTTCGTATCCACCAGAGATAGTCTCATATTCTGACTGGCCGTGACGCCTAAACCAAAGGTTAATCGGGATTAATAATTTACAGTAAAGGAATTCTTGCATGTATTTCACTGTGTATCTATGACCATGTGAGCAGTGCATGGGAAATGCTTGAGGTATTCAGTGAAGATGGATGCTTTTAAGTTTTTTTTATCAAGTCTTATCAGAGCCAGAGACTTTAGAGGGCCTTCCCTACTCACTTATCAAGGATAACGTTTATGAGATATTGGATGGGTAGTCGGATGGGGTGGGTGAGAGAAGGTATAACGGAAGCTGTATAAATTATTCAAGGTGGAGAACGAAGCTTCCCGATTGGTTGATAATACCCGAATTTTTAATTTGATAGAAAATCGCGTCGCTGTGGCCAATGATTGTCCCTATAATTTATTGGTGTTATTATGTGGACTTGAAATATCCTTCCCCAAACAGTATTGTTGCTACTCCTTTTAAATGATTTTAAATACTGCAGTCACGGGAAGGAAATATTATAAATGTAAACCTAGTTTTAAAGAGAAGAAATTTGAAACTAAAATTTGTTTTTTGTTTTTTTAATTTAAACGGTACAATCTCTTTCATGAGGTTTCCTAATGCAGTTTTGCTGAATAACAATGTCATGGTGTTACAACAGAATTAACTCACACAAAATTGTTTGAAGGTGAACATTGAAATGTCTGTTTCTTTTTAGTTAAGTATCTTTTGGTGTAAATACTTTTCATCTCAATATTAAAGATTTACCAAACTGTTTCATAATGACATCGTATTATACGTCACACCAATTAGGGTAAACGGACATAGCCGGAGAATCTAGGCACGTTCGTAACAAAAGTATGAATTTAATAATTCTTGAATTTGGCACTGGAAAAAAAAAAGATTGAGCATAACATGATACTATTTTGTCCAAACAAAATTACAATGTCGCACAGGAATATCCCAACAATCGAGACAAGAAATGCCACCTTTACATTTATCTTGTCTCAATGGGCATTTGATGTTATGATCTTCGCGGTGGACAAAGGCTATAAGGTATTCTTAAGATCGGCTAAAGCAAATCATACACCTAAGACGTAATGGTATTACTTCTTGTAGAGATACTATTGACATCCCTCACAGCCGCATTGTTTAAGGTCATAACAACCGCACGCCGCAAGCACGTCTGGCCCTTGTGGAGGCCAAAGATTACTTGAGGCGTGACGCAATAAGGGTCACAGTATCTTATCTACTTTTTAACAATACGTGTACTATTTTTTTTCCATTGGTCATGTTGATAAGTTGATCAAAGACTTGAAGGTGATCTCGGAATTCCCAAAGCGGCACAGAAGTCTAAAGTGAACAGGTGGTCGCGAGCAGTGTGACGCGACTTTCGCTTGACATCCTTCGCATATACCAGCAGCAGGGTTACCACCTTCCTTTTCTATTTTATTTTATTTTTTCAAAACACCATAGCGACTTTTCGATGCAATTGCTCTGGGTTCCGCATTTAGAGTTAGATTTATTTATCCGAGAACTTCATAATCAAAAATAATTCTAAATGATTGCATTGTCATTTCGAACTTTGGGTTACTCAGACGTCCCAACAAAACAATTATTCAGAGTTTATAGTTTTTCACAAAAAGCTTCCCTTAAGACAGTTTTTTTATGCGTCTAAATAGGGCAGATTTTGCGCGACTGGGGAATGGAATAAAACACTGGGTTCGCTTTCTCCTAGTAACACGTCTCTTAGACGTTAGGCCCCACAGTAAGGTAGATACCCTGGACTTGGTGTCATACGATTATGAAATTAACTTAAAAAGAAGGGGAAAGAGGGTCAAATCCACAACTTTCAGATTAGAAGCCGCGTGATCTAGCTTTGAACCACCTCGTCCCCATTTTATAAATAGAAACTGCTTACTTGACACTTTTACGTGGACTCAATTCCCGAGAATCTGGTAAGTATGAGACCGTTGCGATTTTGTTGTTGTTGTTGTAAATTGTTGATGGTCGTGAGGATGAGGATGGCGATGATGATGAGGAGGAGGATGATGATATGATGGTTTTGTTGTAATTGTTCTTATTGTTGCTGTTAATGTCAATGTCATCTGTAAATAACATGATCCTCAAATCCTGATGCCCGACTCCTTGCGGTGGACAGATACCATCTCATCATTAACCCAACGGCAAGTAGAGTGAGCAAAAGATGGTGGAAATATTTCGAACTGCGATAAGTCTTTGTCATTGATAATCATGTGAAAATTATGATATGTGAGTAACTGACTCATCGACAAAAAAGTCTTGTTCAAACATTCTCCAAAGCATAAAAAACGTTAAATGATGAAAAATGTGAAAGTAGTTATATAGTAGACATATTTTTTAAAATCTTGTTGTTATCCGTCGATGGGTTGATGCAAGTCTTTTTAACTGTGAATCTATTTCTTGAGGTTTTGGCATAATAGAGTTTTAGACATGCAGAATTGAGAGAGAATGGGAGAAAATATACTGGACGTATTAAGAACGTGGGATCGATCTGATTGTGAAATGAGAGGACAGAGGCCTTGGGGGAACATGGTGAATAAAGCTACCCGGCACAGCACTCCATGTACATGTAGATACGGAAAATGTCTAAAACTCATGAGCCAATATCTCTGAAATAAAAAAATAAACCGGTTTTAAAAAAGGGATGAAGGTAGAAACAGATGTCCAGATATATGATAGACTGGCAAATAATTATAGAGAGGTGTATATAAATATGTATTGACAAATAAACAAATCAAAAGACTGGTATGTTCATATTTTTTAAACAATAAACAGTTGAGCATGGGGGAATGAGGGGAAAAACGAGTGACTTCTCTAAGCTTGTTACAAACTATCAATATAATTACGCCATTTTGTGTGGCTGGTGGGTGATATAATAATGTAGCTTTGGGTATAACTATTCAGGACCTCCAGGAAAGACAAGGCTAGACGATACACGTTTCCTGGGCTCGCCGCGCACACAGACTTCATGAAGAGTCACTCATTACACACGCGTGATCAGGGGGTGGAAAACAGTTATTGAAGGCATTTGAAGCACCGAGACCTAGACTTGCGTTAAGTGCTGCAGTGTCAGTGTGTCACTCGTTCATTGGTGCTACATGTAGTGTTATCTCATTCCCTTCTCAGCGTCATGCACTGACAGCGTACACATGCTGCACTTACACAAAGGCACCCACGCAAAGTGTGGTTGGAAACTATGCATATGCTACCGCTGTTTTCCCCTGTTTAACTCTTTTCCCCCCTTATTTGATGTGAATGTGGTCTGGTTTATTTTGTTTCTTAAATTCTGTCGTCTGTACCTAGACGAATCTCAAAATTAACGTTTGAAAAGTGTAAGTGCTGCCACACCAAGACAGATCGGGGATATCAGGGCCTTTGTCTCAGCTGGTCACTTTATGCTGACACTGACCCAACCGATCAAGCGATTTCAATTATTTTTCTTATCCCGTGTCTCAGGGATATTGCGTCCCCTGTTGTGAGTTTTATTTAATAAGAGTATTTGACCTAGTACCCTCCTAACCTTAACCCCCGCGGGTGGATCCATGTTATCAGGACGTCCCGCCTAGAAACATTAGAGGGATTGCGATAACGGGGCTGATAGCGAGAGGAAGACGATACATAAAGGGATCATGCACCGGCGTCCAATCACAGCTCTGTCATACACATACACAGCCAATGAGCGATTAGAAAACCCCATGCCTACGGGCGTGATTGTGTCATCCGTTATCTTCGTTATGAACGCAAAGCCAGTTTTAGCAACCAAAATGGTCATGTGCGATGTCATTAAAATATAATATTATTATGTTATCATAGAGTCATGAGTAAAACATATGCCCATTGAAATTTGAACCCTGGACTTCAGCTTTAGTTTATACGTGCGCTGTCAACTGCAGTGCTCAAAAGATTGCTGTGGCTAAACCAATTACTTGGTTGATGAATATTTTAACTTCAGTTGTTTCAAGTGATGTTAAAATGTAATAAGCAATTTCAGTGTTAACAGACATCGCATTAAATAAGCACCCTGAAAAAAATTGGGTATTGACATACTTAAATTTCCGTTTGTTGGATCGCTTATAAAATTCTCTGATAGATATGTATTTACATTAAAAAAATCATACCCATTACAAGCTAATCACAAGTTTTCTGGTTGGAAAAAAAACAACTAATGACAAGGTTATCTCGTATGGTCTTTAGACAAACTTTTTACTACCTTTACTTCTGCCTCTCAGAGGCAAAGCAGGGATACGACAACTCCAATGCTTCTGTCTAGGTCGTCACATTACTTCGATATCAACAGAAAAATTAACATTTTGAAAGTTCTCCTAAATGTTATATTGAAAGATACATTGACATGTACTGCGTGTTTATCAAGTTTCAAAGCTTTATGACAATCTACTACTACCACTACCACTACCACTACCACTACTACTACTACTACTACTACTACTACTACTACTACTACTACTACTACTACTACTACTACTACTACTATGATACAGAGAAGCAGGCCAACAACTATAGAGGCTTTAACAGACGGAGCTAGACCTAGGGACCAAATAATGATGCGAGCGACTGAGGGAATAAGGTGAAAATAGGTTAGAAAGGGACAGCCACAAACCTAGGTCTAGCTTAGACCAACAGATAAGACAAGTAGACGAAGACACATTTTTAGACAAATGACATGGACGGGGATCGAACCCGCACCTTCTACTCGGCACCCATCGCCTTCTACTACTACTACTGCTACTACTACTAAATTTAGGAGAGCCACAGCACTGTAATAAATTTAGGTAGATTTGAAATTATTTTTTTTGTTTGTTATTTTTCCACAAGTGTGCTTTTAGTGCAAATGTCCGACAATGATTGCGCTTTGTATGATTAGAACCCTCGACTTATAGATCCATCGGCACCATAGCTTACTATATTAAGTACTCCATGATCGGCACCGAATCGCCTTGCCACTCAAAGTGAACATGGTCTATTATACCACTACTACGCTCCTTTTAGAAGGAGGTTCATGGCTAGGGCACTTACTAAGTCTCTCTAAATGACTTGCTATCTTCATTGGGAAAATCCAAATCGCACCAAAGACAACCACTATAATCCGGACGCATCAACGCTTGCCATTAGACGCACAATCATCTAGGGACAAACAAAGTTCATTTCATAGTAATTTATAAATTAGATTCAGGGAAGGCAGGTGCATTCGAGTGCTCAGCAACTATGCCACTTTTAGTGCACACGGACCGAGAGATATATACATAGTTCTAGTTTTAATATCACGCTTCTCCATTCCGACCTTCTCTGGTAGCCGCAAAGTTTAATGTCACTAGAACATGATATCAGTCTCTCGCATCTTGCCTAAATGACCTCTCGAACGTAACAAGAGATGCTAAATTAAGGACCAAGATACTGATAAAGAATAGTTGTAGAGATATAATTATGATCTCTTAGAGTTAGGGGGCGATAAAGATAGACACTTACAGAGAAAATGGAAATGGTTAAGGGAAGCGCCTAATAAATAAATTGGAGAGAGACAGAAAAAAATAAAAACAGAGTAGAAGCAGGCTGAAAGAAAGGGAAGGAGAGATAGAAAGAGAAATGGAGGGATAGAAAGAGATAAGAAGAGAGAGGGGAGCAGACAGACAGTTATATAGAGGTAAAGGGGATATTGATAGACCGAGGGACGGAGAGTGGGAGAGAGATGGAGAGAGATAGGAAGAGAGAGGAAGAGAGAGAGAGAGAGAGAGAGAGGAAGGGAAGAGGGGGGGGGGGGGGGGGGCAGACAGCGACAGACAAAGACATAGAGGCAGAACTCAAGGCAACGTTTTTCACTAATCAGTGAGGAAGATTTTGAAATGCGTAAGGTCGATTCACTTCCAATCTTGATTTGAAACGAAAAGCAGTACATAAGTTTTATTGTTTCACCACGTGGATAAACAAAGCAAAAACAAAAATCAAATTCTTCGTGTTTACGGGGTCATTATCCTCTAATGATATTACATCTGAAGTAAACTGTGTCTAGGTTTTAGATAAGAAGGTTGAATACCACGCCCCCTTCCCAACTTGAGTGCCCATGCACTTGGTTATAATTATGGAAGTTCACATGTTTGTTTTGACTTTTTGTTTTGTTTTTGTTTTATTTTTGTCTTCTTTTGATGTCATGCGCTATACCAGACGTCAAAGTAAAGTTTAAAACCGATAAAAGCTTAACTTTATTCTCCATAGGTTCAACGCGTGTCTGTCAGATGCAAAAGTGCAAGGAATGTCAAAATATCGTAGTACTAGTCTATGACAATGTCACGACTAGTTCAGTTAAACCATTATTTTCATTTTGATAAACTTGTAATGATTCAGAGATAACCATGCTATTTTTATGCCATTGCATTTATGAATTTGACAAAAACGTTTACACAATGACCAGAAATCGTATTGTTTAAGACCTTTTCAATCATAATAAAAAAAAGTCTCACTATTAACTTTTTTTAGTGATGTCAAGAAATAATTTTAATCGAACAACTGTTCTTTTTTAATCACTGTTTTTGTTCGATGTTTAATACTGTTGCTGGTGATGTTAAGGGGTTAAAGCTGTATGTTTCATTGCAAAACATACGTATTGTAGTGTGCGGCATTGTATTTTACACTGATGGTAAATCTATAACGCGTCTGCTGCTGCTGTTTCATCGACTACCTCCTTACTATTGTGTGGGTTGTTTTTTTTCGTTGATAGGGTTAGTGTTGGGAGTTCTGTTACAACGTCTAATTCAACAAAGCAATACAATTTGGAACAGATTGAGGTTGCTGTGATGTAACATCGTAACATTGATATGTTCTGAACATGGAATTGCTTAAATACGCGATTAATGGGATCATACTGTACGTATTTATCAGTATATTCATACGCTCCAGGTTTTTTTTTTGTTTATTTGATGAGTATACTTGGAACGTCAAGACAAATTAATACAAAAAAACAACAACACACAAATCTCTGATTACTCCTGCGTTTCGAAAATCACTCGTTGACTCCTTGTTATACATAAACGGTGGCGGAAGTACCGAGTAAGATAAAGAAAAATAATGTCGAACCACGTGACCCCTTCTCGTTAGTCCAGAACTTCAACTCATTGTGTTATCTGGCGCCGCTATACCCAGTACATCTCAGGGACACTGACATTATGATGCAACCATTGGTCCAAACACCACCAACCGCTCTCTTTATCTCTATTTGCCAGATAATACTCAAAGTAGGTAATTGAAGTAAGGCCACGATCAAGACATTCAAGGCGAAGATAGCATACTCGTGTCTTCTGCTCTCATAAAAAAAATACAATTTTTGAAAAAAGAACGAAATCTCGTCGTACAGGCCTTGGTCCCATTGGAGTTTTACAACTGTATGAGATGGTACTGCAATTAGTGCACGATGACATAATACATATTCTGTAGATCAGTACATTCCTTCAGAGCGTGTTACCCGGAACTTGAACAGTCACATTACACTGACAACGTCCGAATTGAAGCCTCGCTACTCTTCGACGATTGCGATCCTTCCTGAGGCTATCATGGATTGGAATTTAGAACAAATTAGCAACTTTTGCGACCCAAGTACGACTTTCTTGTACACGCCCAACCAGACATAGGTTTTAACTAAGCAATTTGTTTTTTAAGATTCTAAAATTATATTATTTTCTCTCAATTCCAAACTGCTCCATAAGCATCTTAAGGTTTGAATGTGCCCGATCCATTTCCAGATTCTCCACAAGCATGCCAATCTTTGATTCCATTTTACGTCCCCTGGGTTTTCTAAAGCATCATGAATAGTATGGGTGCTGTGGCTTTATGCGTTGAGGTACAAAGTGGGAATCGAACCTCGACCCTCCCGCTCACAAGCCCCAATCGTCCCGAGAACATCAAGCGTTTCATTCTTTTCCTTAGAGGTATATACTAAGATATTCATTAGGGTCTTCTGTTGCAGGCACCCATCATATTATACCGACACCGATCCATCCAAAGGGGAACAACGAGGCACGATCAGGGTTTGAACCCTAGACTTCCCGATTAGAAGTATCGCACCCTACCAACTGAGCTAACAGGCCCTCAAAAAATGGAAGTACATGTAGATCAACAATATTGAAAAACTTTTAGAGCTTAGTACAAATTGCGTCACAAAATGTTCCCTAAAATATTTTCCTTATCAATGCAACATTCTAAAAATATTTTTAATAATCTTATCATACAAAAAGATTAACTTCACTGATGGCGATGTCTAAATGTCGTATGTCTTTATTTCTATTTTTTGAAAGACATCTGATACCGAGCAAAAGTTGAGGTATTCTTTATCCTTATCTTTTAAATCGTGACTAGATCAGTACAGGTGTCGAAATACTATAACTAGGACCTGCCCCAATTGACTACGTAACGATAGATAAAATACGAATGTATTGGCTTATAATTATTTTACAAAAAGTCAGACTCTACCTTGAAAACCTACTACACTGTAATTACGAAGTTGAGACCAAAGAGAAAATACTATTCCTTATAATTATTCGTTTATCAAGGTTCAGTACAGTGTTGACCATGTGAAGAAAACCGAAAAGGGAGTCAACTCTAAGGGTTTATCAAGCCTCAGTACAGTATTATACATGTGGAGAAATCTGAAGAAGACGTCAAACTCATGCGTCAATATTGCTGAGGTCAGATAGAGATGGCGGTCAAGAAACTTAAAAATTTTTTTTTTCAAGGACTGAACCTTTGGACCAAGAGGAAATCTGCGACAGTTATTTGCCAGCCGCTAATCCAACAGACGCGCGCGCGAGCGCCGGCATCCCGTCTCGATGTTGACAGTCGGATTATCTCTAATCACTGCGCCCCCTCCACTCGCGCGCCGCGTGTGTGAGTGAGCGTGCGAGTCTGTGTATACATGTGTGTATGAGTGAATGTGCGTCTGTGTGTGCGAGTGCTGCCTTAACCTGTGAGAATCTGTCATACGCGCGAGCCTACTACGACGCTGTCAGAAAACCCGCCAATATTAATTTCTAGTTTAAAACTTTTAAAACCAATCCTTACCACAAAGGTGGCTCTTCCCTAGAGAGAGAGGGAGTGGATTGAGAGAGCGCTCTCTCTCTCTCTCTCTCTCTCTCTCTCGCTCATCCCTCTATCAGAATGTTTCCCTGGGGAATCCTATACGATGTCAAGAGGTGGCTCAGTGATAGAAATCCTGGCTTCAAGTCAGAAGTTCAGAGGCCTGTCACACAACCAGACCACTTTGTTTCCTACTGGTTGGTCGGTGCACAGAATAGGAAATGACGTATGCCACTATAATTTAATTGGTTCACAAGGATAGAAGTAGCAGGTACAGTTAAAACTACAAAGATAACCTAATGATACACATGACTAAATACTAGTGTTTTGAATTTAACCGCTTCTCTTATTGTATACTATGGTTTTGCAGATTTGAACTGTCTAAAACGACTTTTCGTCAGCTTTCAACACCATGCAACCACACCTCGTGATACCAAAATTGCAAAAGAGTAATTTGAACATAAATCTGATTGCTTTGAACATTAAATGCTTTCTAACCCCATGGCCTCAATATGTAAATTTAAACAATAATCAAACATAAAACTCTTCCTATACTGTTGTTTAAGATACTATTATCACTAGCACTGGAGCCTCCCAGGGAGCTGTTTTATCATCTGTATTATTTGTCATATACACTAATGATTGTGCAATGACTCACCACAGTAATAATCATTTATTGAAATTTGCTGATACAAATCAATTCTAGGATAAATAGGTGAAGAAGAAGCAAACTACAGAGAGGCAAACCGTTGGTTCAAAGACCATTACCTACTTTTAAATGTCAATAAAACAAAAGAAATGATTATCGATTTCAGGAAAAAGAAAACACCAATGTCTCCCTCGTTATAAAGTAAGAAGGGGTTGCGCAAGTTGACACTTACAAGTATCTTGGTATCCCTTTAGACACTAAATTAAATTGGAACCCTCACACAATTGCTCTTTTGAAACGGTTAAATACTCGTCTGTATTTTTAAATTAACTTAATTCATTCCATGTTGATAAGAAAACAACGTGTCTTTTTTATATAAATCAGTCTTTGACAGTGCAATCTGTGCTCTGGTCTGTTGGGGAGGAAATGCAAATGCATCAATAATAATTATGTAAAGTAGACAAAATTATCTCCAAATGTAACAAAGTTTGCAAACCCATAAAATATATACCCCATGTATATAATTATACTATATTTATGTAAATGTCAAAGTAAGATTGTTTTAATTTTAAAAGAGGAAAATCATCCTTTTTATGGCCAGTTAAGCTTTTCTGAGCGCTCGGGGAGGCCAAGAGCCATACAATTTAGACTTTAAGAGTATAAAAGTTCGCTTTGCTGAGGGCAATTAAACCCTTGTCATACTATTTCTATTCAGATCAAATTGCTATGTTAGCTATTATTATTTAAATAATTATTGTTGTTACAAGAATTGTTATTGTTATTATTATTGTTACTGTTATTGTTATTATTATCATCATCATCATCATTATCATCATCATCATCATCATCATCATCATCATCAGTAGTAGTAGTAGTAGTAGTAGTAGTAGTAGTAGTAGTAGTAGTAGTAGTAGTATGATAAAACAGCTCCCTGGGAGGCTCCAGTGCTAGTGATAATAGTATCTTAAACAACAGTATAGGAAGAGTTTTATGTTTGATTATTGTTTAAATTTACATATTGAGGCCATGGGGTTAGAAAGCATTTAATGTTCAAAGCAATCAGATTTATGTTCAAATTACTCTTTTGCAATTTTGGTATCACGAGGTGTGGTTGCATGGTGTTGAAAGCTGACGAAAAGTCGTTTTAGACAGTTCAAATCTGCAAAACCATAGTATACAATAAGAGAAGCGGTTAAATTCAAAACACTAGTATTTAGTCATGTGTATCATTAGGTTATCTTTGTAGTTTTACTTAGAGAGTATAGCAGATGGAAAGAGAGACAGAGAAAGACCAAGAAGAAACTAGTTTGATGACATAAAAGGCTGGACAGACAGGAGGCTTTCAGAATGACCAGCAAAAGCCTGAAACAGGGAGAGGTGGCATGTGATTTTACGTCGACCTCTTCAGAGAATGGTGACACCATATGAATAAAAAAAAAATAGAATTATCATTAATATCATGAATTGGGTGCATGGAAATAGTCTTTTACTCTATGGTTGTAAAGCAGTAATAAATAAATAAATAAATAAATAAACTCACCTATTAACATCAAAGAAAGGAGCTCCCATTCCGCCCATTCCACTCATGCCGTGCATTCCACCCATGCCACCCATGCCAGCCATGCTCGGCATGCCAGCCATGCCTCCCATGCCACCCATTCCTCCCATTCCACCCATTCCGCCCATGCCGAATTGGGTGCTCTGTAGTGGCTGTCGTAGCAGGTCCCAATGGAAGTATGGGTGTTCGTTCATCATTATTAAACTTGATTTTTGTGTGTTGTTTTCACCGCTATCACAATGGAACCTTCTGTAAAAAGTGTCAAAACAGTCGGCCTTTCCTTTCAAGCTGTCAAATTATTTTTGGTTTTCCATGTAGGCCTACACGTTTCTTGTACATATGCTAAACGTGCACTCAAAACACCAACGTAACACTTAGGTCATAGGTTTTCTGTTTTACGTTATGTGTTTTTCGTCACCATAAATTATATAATGTGTCTTGTTTGTTTCACCTAGTCCAGATCACTGAGTATCCGAGAGTTATAGCTCAGAGAACGTGAATGCACAAAACAAATCAGGTATGACGTTGGCACAAGTAGATAACTCAGCCTCTAGTCCTATCTTCAACGCAGACATCTTTGTTGATCTCTTATTCGGCTTCTATCAACCTGAGAAATAAAAAAAACAAAAACAATATAGTTGAAGTAGTGCATAACAAATCCAAATACTAAATTTAAATCATTGAGCTTCATCAGAAAGTGTTTAGAGAGCCAATTGGTCTATTGTTGTAACCCGTGTTTTTCTTGTGTGGCAAAGCGATTCGGCGCCAACTATTAAACTTCTGAAAAGACCGAAAAATGATTGCCCCAACTGGTATTAGCCGAGCTGTCAACTCGTACAGCCATCAGAGATTTTAAAAAGCGGATAAGAATGTGCGTACGAATACGCTTTTTGTGAACGGTTAGCAGCTCTGGGTTAGGACCGCCGAGTATACTCAGAGTTGACGCATCTTTAACATCACTAAGCGCAATGATATTTAGCTCATTTTAGAAGTTGATGGTTGGTCCAAAATAATTTGGTGCCATCTAACTTTTAAAGCCCTATTTCTAACCATTGCTGGGCGCAACCCTAAAGCTTAAACTCTGCATTCTTAGAGAAAAATGATATCAAATCAATATAATAATCAGAATATACATTAAATATTATTGGCACAATGATAACCGTCATACGCTATTCGCATCATGAAGATTCGGGATTTATTATTTGTGTCTCTTTTTTTCTCAATAAGCAATCAATTTTAAACTTTCTTTATCAGTTCATTTTAAAATTCACTTTCTTCCATTATTGAATCTGGGCATACGCGTATTAAATTAAAAGTAAAAAGTAAATACAGTAATATCCTAACTATTTGATATAGTCTTGCTGATAATTTTTATCGTGGTACAAGGGTTTGTACCGAATGAAGCTAACAAACAACAAAACACCATCATCGACAACAACAACAGCCTCACTATAACCATTAACAACAACAACAAAAAACAACTAATTTCTTGGACATATATACGCATCAATATATGTAGGGGCTGTAATTACTACGTCGCAGTAGCTTACGACTCGTCGTAAGCCTTCTCTATCGCATATTCTCGTAAGCTACTGTGACGTTGTGCTTACGACCATAGTTGTCTGTCATGATAGCTTATCACAATTTCAGTATAAAAGTAATTTTATTGATATTTTAAAACAAGAGTTGGTTTAATAAAGTTAGGTTAGCCTATACATAATTATTATTTAGGCTAAACGTTGTTATTTTTTTCGGGGGTGGGGATCTTATCTTAGTTTGTTTTAAAATTATCATTTAATTAGAGATCCAATTTATGAGAGATGTGGAATTTACTTAGAAAACTAAGTTTATTTCACTTTCACATGGATTCTGTGTTTTCACGAACTCTACATAAAGGTATAGTGTAAAGAAAAATAAATTAATGCACCTTATTGGAGGTCGAAGCAAAATATCTGAAGATACTTAAGTTTATGCTGAGTATGAAGGAATGCTGTTTTAGGCACATTTCAAGCCGTTGTTGTGTTGTCCTTGTTGTTGACGATGTTTTTAATAGTGTTGTTGTTGTTGCCCGTTGTTGTTGTTGTTGTTGTTGTTGTTGCATTTGTTGTTATTGTCTTGCAACTATTTTTTATGTACTTGCTGTTGTTTCCAAATGCCGCTTACACATAGAAAACCCAAAATTTGTCAATACAGAGAAGCAGATATTAGGGGGGGAAAAGGATGGATAAAGATGCTGTAGGTGGTTATTGGATCAACTTGAGTTACATTACTTGTTTTCCACTATAAATAAATGCTAGATGTAAAAGTAGGTTAAAGACAATACCGTCCATCTTTAATACATTAAAATTTTTGTTTCTTTGGTTTCTGAAAAATCGTGAAATTTAAATTGGGCTCCACTTGTGCAGTTGTAATCTTAGCAAAAATATTAAAATATGTTTATCTTCTCAAGGCTAAATCTAGGCAATTTTTATTTTTTGTTGATAAATTGTGGGAAAAAGAATATTTTCACAAGAAACATAATGACAACACCCTTTATGATTATCATAGACAACAGCGCCGTAAAATACATATTAAAGACAAAAAATAAACAAAGAAAATGTGAAAGATATAGATAGACATCAGTGAGAGAGAGAGAGAGAGAGAGAGAGAGAGAGAGAGAGAGAGAGAGAGAGAGATTAATGCCCAAATGAAACACAATTACAGGCAACAGTTACGATGTCTTTATCAAGGGTATGTATTGAACTTTTAGTGTCTTTTCCTTTTAAGTTTAGAAGAATTAGTAAATCTGTACTCAGCCAAAAAATTCTATAATGATTACATGTATGGTGATTGATGTGATTTATGAGGATTTTGCATATTAATTGGAATATAACTATGTTACTAGATAAACATTCAATTTCATTGAAGAGAGATGAATTAATATTATTTGTCAAGATTATTATACACGTACTTAATTTTGCGAAGGAAAAAGAATAAGCTTCTAGAGAGAGAGAGAGAGAGAGAGAGAGAGAGAGAGAGAGAGAGATTATTATAATGCCCAAATGAAACACAATTACAGGCAACAGTTACGATGTCTTTATCAAGGGTATGTATTGAACTTTTAGTGTCTTTACCTTTTAAGTTTAGAAGAATTCGTAAATCTATACCCAGCCAAAAAATTCTATAATGATTACATGCATGGTGATTGATGTGATTTATGAGGATTTTGCATATTAATTTGAATATAACTATGTTACTAGATAAACATTCAATTTCATTGAAGAGAGATGAATTAAAGATTATTATACACGTACTTAATTTTGCAAAGGAAAACGAAGAAGCTTCAATCATGGCGCAAATACTGCATTTCCGTTTACTTGGCTTCAGTATCCGAATTCTAGGTCGTGGGTGTCGAAGCAACATAATTTTGTTAAGCACCTGAACTACCTGGATCCCTACGGGTCAATCCTCCTATAATTTTATTGTTACGGCAAAGAAATTATCTACCTTTTTTTTTGAATTGTCCATTTGCCACTCATGTCACGTGGAAAATGAGGATAAAAACAATTCTAAGCGTACAAAATAAATAACAAGAACAACAAAAGAATTTCAAGGCGGTTCAGAGTTTGGACATTTTGGAAAAATAATTAAGTGAATTGACGTAATCGTCTTGTTTTAGCAGCAGGACTGCCCGCCGAAATCGAGAGGGCCTGTTCAGATTTTCATTTTACGCGGGGTCGACGGCCCTAACAATAACGTGATTAACGGCTCAAAGAAGTATCGGTGCTTTGGCCTGACAGTCTTGCAGCAGCTAGAAGTCTATAGCCACCATCCATGCCCCAATATAGATGGAGATCATAGAGAGAGACTATATGGAGGACTGAACTGGCGCAATGGTCTGCCATTCCGGAGGTCCCTGGATCGAAACCCATGATAGATCAAAAATGTATTTGTCGAAGTTTTTCAACTACTGGTATGGTCGGTGCCAATAAATTATGATGTGACCAGGTGAGACATGAGTCATGGTATCTCCGTACTGTCTGTGTGTCGCAGCACGTCAGTCTTGTCAAAACTGTATTATAGTTCTGGCGTTGGACGCTAGGCAACAGACACGTAGACGCTGCACACTAGGCCTAATCACTTCAGTTTGTTTTTCACGGCACGTCAGCACCGTAATGGCTATGTTGCAAATAACGCTACACTGTACTAACCTGCTTAAAAGCCTAGCTAGAAGTCGGGGTGCGCAAGTAGTTCAGTCTGCAAAATGCTCTGAGCTGACGAGCATGGATTGCGAGGTTCGAATCTCAACCAGTGCCTACATGTCCGTGCAACTGAAAGCCTCCTCAATAAAGGCTTTTCGATCCACACTACAATAGCGAAAGGCATAATCGCGCCTCTCAGCCATGGGTTTATTTGATCGCTGATTGACCGTGTGAGTCTAGTATAGAGCTATAGTTGGACGCTGTTGAGAATCCCTATAACCTTCATCTTAGTTTTCGCTATGGGCCACGTTAACGCAATACCTCTAATAAACATATGGGCGCAAAATTGGTGAAAGGAAATTTCCATAATTATTTTAGCCTCCACCAAACAAAAAGTTAAAAACTATTTATTTATAAAAACGGTAGAATTATAGCGCGCATCCGATCATGTCACCCACCAGCCTATATGATAAAGAACTTCTAGTAACCCCATTCTGTCTCCGGCAGCATATGCATTGGTTAAATTTTGTCTTGGCAAATATTAAGAAATAGTTTTTTCTTCTCCTCTTACTTGTGTTTACTAATGGATCGTTTTGCGTGAGCTTTTGGAATCGATTGAGACAACTAAGTTTGGACATCAATTTGCCACTTTTTTGTTTAGTCCTTTTTTATTGTTGCTTTTGTTTTGTTGTGATTAATTGTTTGTTTGTTGATCTTTATTTAGGTTTCTTCCGAGGCTTCCCTAATAAACAACAAAACTGAAGCGACGAGGCCCAAAACTCACGTGTAACCTTGTGCTTTATTTTTGTGCTGAAGAAGGCTCAAAAAAAGCCTGAACATTGTCTGTGCTGAGAGCGCTTGTTTCTTACTGAACAATTTGTCCTCTAGTTGCAGCTGGGGACTTTGTTTTGTTTTTGGTGGAATTTTCCGGTTGTAAAATTCATAAAACGAGAAAACTGTAGAAAAGGCTTACTTGTTCAAATGTCTTACACACACGTATAGTTGTACATGTATCATGGGGATTAATTCGATTTACTTCGATTCTACATGGAAAACAACCATCGTAAAGATGGTTGTGTTGGATTTCTTTACTCAATAAACGAAGGTCGATATTAAGGGGTGTAAAGGACGTTTCCGACGGTCATAAGACAATGTTTTTGACGTGGAATATGACCCATCAAAAGATCCTATGCATCTTAAAGGCAATATACATTTTTATTACAGGCTAAAAGATACCAAAATTTTCTTTCTCTGTCTCTTTGTGATTGTCTGTCTGTCTATCTATCTATCTATCTATCTATCTATCTATCTATCTATCTATCTATCTATCTATCTATCTATCTATCTATCTAACTATCTACATGTCTCTCTAACTACATATGTAAGCTAAACGAACTATGGTTTTATTTTTCTCGTTACTGCCACACACAAACACTTTTACTTATTATATATTAATAGGTGCATGTTCACAACATCCTTTTTATGTCTCTGGCATTAAGAAATTTGAAATGTGTACTTGTCGAGGCCAAAGTTTAGTTTAAAATTGCATGTAAGCTTTTCAAGCAGACACGATCTTACTTTTCATGTTAGGGATAAAAAGCTTTTTAAGATAATATGAAGCAAGCATGAGAATTTCGTCATTTATTTTCCTCTTTCTATTTAATTCTCTCTCTCTTCCTCCCTCCCTCCGTCCCCCGTCTCTCTCTCTCTCTCTCTCTCTCTCTCTCTCTCACTCACTCATTAGAATCATGAAATTTATTCTTTAAGTTGCCTTTTGTGTATGCAGAAGCAACATTTTCTAAGAACAGCATCAAAGTAACTTTCATTCTTTCTTTTTTTATCAAAACGATTATCGTAATAATTTAATTATATGAATAATGGCATTGCCATCTTAGTACACGTAGTGCCGTACTGCTTACCAAGTTTGCCTTTACCCCTCACACTGGTATCTGATTTAAAGTATTTTTTGCCTTTATATTAAAACTAAATATTATTGATAAAACAGCTTGTGCCCATTTTATAAAATTAATTGCCATTTTGAAAAAAATTTGTCTACATCTTTCAGACCGTTTAACTCAGAGAGTTACCTTTGGAAATTATTGGGTGGAAAAGCAACCTAGAAAAGTGAAAAATTGTTTTATATCATGTGCACCAGACTTCGGGGAAAATGATATCAAATCAATCATACTATTCTATCTTCTTTTTTCCTTTACATAGTATCATTAATACATATGCCTTAATTGCTGTAGGAAAGAAAATTTTCGCTCACCATTGTCCAAAACCGAAAACTCTGTAGTTCACTAAATCTACTAATTCCAGTGTGAGTAGTTAATTGTTGCAAGAAGTTGATCACGTCAAATTATTGAAAACAAATTTCAATCTCATGCTCGTCGCTACAACCCTTCTTGTACATCTCTCCTCATCTTAGCCCATACCAGCGTACTGCCTCACCATCGTCAGGCTTTTTTTTTTTACAAGGAAACTCTCTCTCTCTCTCTCTCTCTCTCTCTCTCTCTCTCTCTCTCTCTCAGGGATGACCCTCTGTTGTTATCAGCAGACGTGATGACCGCGCGCCACGAGCGAGCCAGCGCCCAGACGACAACCTCGCGCCATTTTCCCCGCTAGCAGACGGCGGGTGACAGAAGGAAGCTGAGTAACAATTTCCTCGAGAGCAGCTCTGCGCAACTACGCACGAAATTTCCAAGCAAAAGATGTCGCGCTTTGGGGCGGAGCCGAGCAGAGCGCAAGGCAGGACAACTGTGTAACTCCGCCCCCCGCCTCCGCCTTTCCTTATCAGTTCTCAGTTCCACATTTGCGAGATTCCATTCCAATTTTTCTTCTTTTCTGAATGGCAGCTCCTGAACGTGACAGAAAGTTACCTCAGGGTTGGCTCAGGATGGCGTGATGACGGCACGTTTTGTAGCGATCGAAGCTCCGCTTACTTGTTGTCTACATTTCTTATCATGTATTTAAAAAATGATTTCATGATAGTTATTTACAGATGGTTGCTAATTGTAGGTTTTATGCGTCTGTTTAAGGCGTACTCAAGTTTTTTGTTGTTGTATTTTTTAATGCCACTCATGAGCTCATAAACGTAATAAAATGGGATTTTCCAACAAAACAAAGAAGAAAAAAAATGGACCAATTTCAGTTCACTATCTTTTAGAGGTCGAAACATTATGTTTAAGTCGCAAGAAAACAGTTTAGTTCATTCCTTCCTGATCGTTTTTTCTCCCTTTATTATTTAATGAAAAATGTATCTCTTTTCCTCCTATTTTTTGTTCTGCTGTGGACACAACACTTACTATTTTGTTGTTCTCGAAATACGTCATGGTTTTCGATATCATAATGGACCCGTCAAGCAACATTCACCAGTCAACAAGATGTCTGATCGTTTTTTATTTTTTTTATTTTTTTTTATTTATTGTTTTTTTTTTTGGTTTTGTTTTTAGTTTTTGTTATAAAAAGCTGTTACTGGTTGGGAATGTGAAATCTTTATTATGTCGTTAAAACGGAAATGAGGTACGAGGTTCGAAACTAAAATGGTCTTCCTTTTCTCTTTTTGGGGAGATTTTCAGTAAACCGAGAGCTAAGGCAAGCCAAGCAGACATTACCTCACTTTTAACCTATATTTTTTTCCGAAAGAAAAGTATGCCAATGAAAATAGTTAAGTAGAGTGAAATAAGTTATTATTAAAGTAAGTTAACGTAACACCTAGATGTTGAAATTTCTATGTCACAGTTTTTGTCTTTGCCGTTCACTTCAGCTGTTCTAATCGACATTGAACATTATTGAATCTGGATATAGAGGATACATAATTATTTTAACAAAAAGTATAAATTGCTCGCCGGTTAACTAAAAAAAAGTCTAGAATAGTATAAACATTGAAAATTTAAAAGAATCAACAACTTGGAAAAAAATAGAACAATTTCAAAGCACTATCTTCGTAGAAATCATGTTTATGGTTAGGGAAAGTTACATTTAAATCCCTCTATTTTTTTCCTTTTCTTTCTTTCGTCTTCTTTTTTTTTTTTTAACACTAGGTGTAGAACCTCGAAATTCGCGGAAATTGGTGAATGGACAGAAAAATTTTGTTTTCAAAGAATAGTTAAGAGACACTCAGCCACCAGCATTAATGTTTTACACAAACAAATAAACCAACTCTTTCATGCTGTGTAAAAACGTATATATGACGTCAGTATTCTATTGTTTCCTTTTAAAAGTATTGTTTGTTTGTTTGTTTTCTAATTTTTTTTGCGTTTGTTTACCTATTAACTTTTTAAATATTATTTTATTTTGATTTTAAATAAATCCTAGCTTTAAAATGTCTTGGTTCTTGTTCTGAAATTGGTATAAGGTCTGGTCTCTACATAGCAAAATATTATTGATCTATATAATTATGCCTACTATTACAGTCATGTTGTAGTAGGCATAATGTTGTTTTATATGTTGAGCTTTTTTGTTTGTTTGTTGTTGTATTTTCCAGTAGGTGACCTCATTTTGATCTTATTTATAAATAGGTGTAAACCAACGAAATTCGTAGGAATTATGGGATGGGCAAGGATAGCTAATGATTTTGGGGTCTTCTAAACGTAAAAATGTAATTATCTATTAAAGTATTATTAATTTTGTGAATAAAATTTTTATGTTCACAAATAGATATGCTTAAATCATATAGCTAAAATCCGCCCACTTTTTTTAGTGTGCACGTCAAATTTTTGTGTACTCTTAGAAAATCAAAATACTTTCTCGCTCAAGTTCATTGAGTCTTGATATGCAACACAGGTCTATCGTGCAGCGAAAAAAAAAGTAAATAAAAAACTGGCATGAATTATTCTGCTAACTCAAAAAAAATGGACGTAAAAAGTTTCACGATGCAGCAATAGATCGATAAGGTGGTTTTGTAAAGACACGATAAAAATTAAAAAATGTACATGTACTTAAAAGAAGAAAAAAAACGTCTTTGTGGCGGATTCAGAGTTGAGTATAAACGTTGAAAAGTTTAAGTTTTGCGTAAGGGTCGAATTCGACCCCTATTTTGGAGGCAACAAAACAAAGTTATATGTCCATTATGGTGAATAATGAATGTTTGTCCATCTTCATTCACTGGTTCAAATCATATTCGACTTTGTCATTTTCATAACATAATTCATTGTAGTTTTATTAAAAAGATATGTCAAAAGCATCGACAGTTATGCTGTATAGGTACACAAAAATATACCTGAGCACCCCCGTGGTTAAAAAGATTTGGACATACTATCCCTTAGAAAATATTTTGAATTCAATGGTTAACTCTATTATCAAACATTCCAATCCATTTTAATTATAACGATTTGATAATGATTGGAAATAAAGCAAAAGAGAACAACAAAACGTAAAAGCAATGTCTAGTGAACACATCTTATTACTATCCGTTCAGTCATGGGCCTTATTGAAAACTAGCATACTGAATTAAATTCTTTAAAAAGTAGAAACTGCTTGACGATTAAAAACAAACATTCAATCTAATATATTAATTCAGAAATATTCAATGAATGTAAACAAAATCGGAGTAATTTCAATGCACTATCTACATAATTCTGACACCAAGTCTAGGGCGAGAGAATCATTTTTTTTGTTGTTGTTGTTGTTTGTTTTGTTGTTGTTGTTGTTGTTTTTTACACTAAACCGTTGGTACGTAATAACAATAACATGCACTAATACCTATTGGGCTAATTTTCTTTCTTTCAAAGTAGATTTTGCTCGAGAAATAGTAGAATGACTTTCAGCAAATTAAAAACGATTAATGTAATAAATCACTACCTCCGTAAAATTAATATCAAATTGAATCGTGTTGCATAGTCTTGGCAGCACTGATATTTTTGAACCTGTTTAAGACGAATAAAATCACATTATCGGAAAGCAAAAAAAAAAAAAAAAACAATAAAAAAACACCAAAATGCAAAAAAGACAACAACAAACAAACAAACAAAGAGACGTGTACATAAACAATGTGTAAAACCCGCCTGTCTTTGGTATAAACACGGGAAATGTCAAATTTTGAAAACGTGTGTATATATCTATAATTAAAACCCATCAAACTAATATGTGGGTAATACGTTAACATATTAATCTATCACTTCAATCAAATAAAAAGAACATGTTAAGGTAAACAAAAAGAAGCACAAAAAAAGTGGGGGGGGGTTGTCACATTGCTTTTTTTTTCGTTTAGCACTTGATAATTAGGTTTTACACTGCAGATTTTCCAACATACATTGAAAAATGTTTCATCTGCCAAAAGAGAGTATTTTTCTTTAAGGCAGTGGATATCTTTGCGTTCGGCAAATATTGGTTGATAAATTAGTGTTTTTCTGGGATGAGAAGTTGTAATTTAAATGAACATTCCAGCAAGTATCAACAGACACAGCACAGACAAAAAACAACGGTGAAGCAAATTCTCACGTATCTCCTCCCAATCTCTCTCTCTCTCTCTTTCTGTCTATCTATTTATCTATCTATCAATCTATCTATCTATCTATCTATCTATCTATCTATCTATCTATCTATCTATCTATCTATCTATCTATCTATCTATCTATCTATCTATCTATCTATCTATGGTGGTGGTGATGATGATGATGATGATGATGATGATGATGATGATGATGATGATGATGATGATGATGATGATGATGATGATGATGATGATGATGGTGACAATATTATTATAAAACCAAGACTACAATACCAGCAAAAACAGCAAACACAACAATAGATATTATTCTATTGAAAATGAGGTGAAGATATGCATACTCGGGGTAATCTAGATTTACCGCACAACACTGGGCGAAGAAGTATCGTCGCTCTCTCGGACCAGTTGACAAACAAGACAGGAGACGAAGGCTCATTTGCATTCACATGGTCGTAAGTCAAATGCTTTATCCCTAGAGCCGTATGTTTCCGCCAGTGCTGCAGTTAGATGTGATGGATTGTCCGTATTAGAACCAGCGGAGGAAAGCTTCTAATGTGATTCAGTCAACCGGGATCAACAATTAGACTCACTGGATTTGTCTAAATGCTCGTAACTTTTGACGGGCTGTTATGTAGAAAGAACGTTAGAAAGATAAGAGAACATCTTAAAATAGAATTTATTAAGATTCGCTAAGACAACTATAACTTAAAAAATAGAACTTGTCAGGTGCACCAAAAAGTAAAACATAGACGCTATTGTTGGTAAATGAAGAGCTAAAAATATTTTTGGGGTGTGGTTGAAGTGGTGAGAAAAGAGAGAGAAACAGATATATAGATAGAGAGAGAGAGAGATAGATAGAGAGATAGATAGATAAGATAGATAGATAGATAGATAGATAGATAGATAGATAGATAGATAGATAGATAGATAGATAGATAGATAGATAGATAGATAGATAGATAGATAGATAGATAGATAGATAGATAGATAGATAGATAGATAGATAGATAGATAGATAGATAGATATAGATAGATAGATAGATAGATAGATAGAGAGAAAAAGAGAGAGAGCTGGGGAGACAGACAGACACACATAGTTAGAGAGATAGATAGAGAGAGAGAGAGAGAGAGAGAAGAGAGAGGAGAGAGAGAGAGAGAGAGAGAGAGAGAGAGACAGACAGACAGACAGACAGACAGAGAGAGACAGACAGACAGACAGACAGACAGACAGACAGACAGACAGACAGACAGACAGACAGACATACAGACAGACAGACACACAGACACACAGACACACACACACACACACAGACAGACACACAGACCGAGAAAAAAAAAAGAGAAAGACCAGGGATGTGAAAACATTTTTACTGATTGTTGGATTTATATACTGGGTCGTTCCTTATAGGAGAGAGAGAGAGAGAGAGAGAGAGAGAGAGAGGGAGAGAGAGAGAGAGAAAGAGAGAGAGGGGGAGAGAAAGAGAGAGAGGCGGTAGAGAGAGAGAGCGGTGGGGGCAAAATTGATGTAGGTGTGGAGCAGTGAAGAGAAAGAGGGGATGGATGGAATTTAAAAAAATAAGGCAGACAGAGACAGGGGCAGAGACAGAGAGGTAGAGGAGAGACGGACAAACGTCTGAGAGCGAATTAAAACAAACAGTTGTCAGAAAGGATATCACCCTCAACTCAACATTAACCCCTTTTTCTCCTATTTTTTCCTTCTCATTCTCACGTCTATGGGCCTAATTCTACCTGCACTTGAGTGATATTAGTCTCCATAATGAGCGTTATTGCTCTCAGTATCGTCACGTCCCTCTGGTTAACAAGGGGTGCTAAGAAGATCATTAATCAGCAGGCACAGCTTACTATCCGCTGTGTCCAAATATTAATACAGAGGTACTGATATACACTGCCGAAATTTTCAACATATTAAACTGGAACTATGTTGCATGGTTTGCTTGACAAAAGATGACTTTGAGTTTTCAATCGGATCCAGTTATGGTTGTAGATGCAATTTTGATAATTAAAGTCAAGAGTAATTCGAACTGAAAATGCTCTATGAATGTTTTCTTCTATGCAAGAAGAACAATCATGTTGTTTGCTCCGAAAAGCCATTTTTATATATATATATATATATATATATATTAATTATATGCTTGTCTTTCTCAATTCTTCTAAACACTACAAATACATATATAGGCAGACAGAGACAGAGAGACAGAAACAGCGACAGAGAGGTAGAGGAGAGACAGACAAACGTCTGAGAGCAAATTAAAACAAACAGTTGTCAGAAAGGCTATCACCCTCAACTCAACATTAACCCCTTTTTCTCCTATTTTTTTCCTTCTCATTCTCACGTCTATGGGCCTAATTCTACCTGCACTTGAGTGATATTAGTCTCCATAATGAGCGTTATTGCTCTCAGTATCGTCACGTCCCTCTGGTTAACAAGGGGTGCTAAGAAGATCATTAATCAGCATGCACAGCTTACTATCCGCTGTGTCCAAATAATATTAATACAGAGGTACTGATATACACTGCCGAAATTTTCAACATATTAAACTGGAACTATGTTGCATGGTTTGCTTGACAAAAGATGACTTTGAGTTTTCAATCGGATCCAGTTATGGTTGTAGATGCAATTTTGATAATTAAAGTCAAGAGTAATTCGAACTGAAAATGCTCTATGAATGTTTTCTTCTATGCAAGAAGAACAATCATGTTGTTTGCTCCGAAAAGCCATTTTGGAACCAGTACGCTGTCTCACCAACGGTTCCAAGGCGAAAGTCAACAATTTTAAGTTGGGCAACAGAGCTAGATAGAGCTAGAGCAGCATCACCAGCGATGATTATAACTCGTAAGGAACGAGGTGGTTTAGTCAGTGTTCTAACCGGAAACCTTCTAATTAAAAGCCGAGCTCTCTACTAACTTAGAGGTCCGTGGTTCGAGCCCCCTTCTGGGTTCCCATCGCCGTCTAGGACCTTTCATAAGACATTGGAGACGTTGAAATTTGAGAGAGATTCGCTTTTTTCCGCAAAATGACTCATCGCTCAGCTTCCTCGCCCTCCACCTCCACCCACACCAAATGATGCTAAAAATGCTCATGTAGGAATAAATGGAAAGTGCAATGCCAAACACATCATGTTATCTCCGATTTCATGTGGATCAATTTGAACAGGTTATCTTTCTTCAGTATCTTTTAAAGCCACGGTGTAAATCAAAATCAGAAACGCATAATTGGTGTGGACTTGTAACCGCATTTCATTGTTATGACAAAGCGTAGGATGTCGAAAATAGAACACATTTTTCTCCATAAGAAGAAGGTTCTAATTTGGATGGCCAAATAAAAAGGCTGAACGGTAGCGGTTTTTTTTTTAATCGATAAAATAATGCGGGTTATAAAATCGAAATTTCCTAAAGTCCACAATTACAGGCAAAATACACATGTTTTTCTTTTGGAGGCGTCTGATTGTTCAAGACGTTTATATAGGAGAACTCGACAGACATTGGTTTGCTGGCTCTTTAAAAAGTTAATGTCACAACAACAGCAACAACAACAAAAACAACATCAACAACACCAACAGCAATTACAAACAACCGTTAGTTAACTGTTTGCCACTAAGTCTTTCATAATATGTTAAGAATGGTTGTCTGTAGTTGTTGTTTTCTATTCTTTCAAAGACTCTCTTACATGAGGTATATAGATCGAGCTTTGAGGTAATCGGAATACTTTAAGTTTGAACCTGTGCCCAACCGATAAAAAAACGAACGTTTTCGCTGTGTTAGCTTAGATCCCTTGTTAATAATGTAGCACCAGACGAGGAGTATTATTACAGGGTATGCGATCCGCAAACCGATAACGGGTGACATTATCATGCCCCTTAGATATGGAATTTTCTCTGATCGCCCACTGGCTCCATGAGGCGATGATAGATTTTTGATTTGACGCCTGTGCATATGTCTGTGGACTCCGTTTTCGCTATGGACCCCCTTATCGTGGGGGGCGCGATGGTCCAGGGGTAGAACATCGGCTTCCGACGCAAAAGGTCCCGAGTTCGAATCCTGGCGGTTGCGTTCCCTACTGGTTGGGCCGGTGTCAGTATAATGTGACCAGCTGAGACAGGAGTCATGGTATCCCTTCCCTGTCTCGTGTGTGGCAGCACATACAATTGTCAGACGTCCGTCTTGGGGCCAGTCCACAATATAGCCTATATAGTGCTGATGTTGGACGTTAAAACCAAACCATGAACCAAACCCAAACCCAAACCCCCGTTATCGCAAGACCAGGAGCCAAGTGAAACGATAATGGAGATAAGTAAGTAAAATCGTTGAATTGAAAATTGTAAGAGTTGTATCCCTTGGTTGAATGTATCATGACAATACATGTACATGTAGTTCTTTTTCTGTGAATTTATCTTTAGTCTCTCTTCGTGTTCTAGGCTCTCTACTTGTTTCCGCTAGTCTCAGAAGTTCCCGAGCATTACCCTGTAGGGCGATGGTCCGAGAACTTTTTAAAGCATGACAATTTTGTATGTGCTGCAGATAAGGAGAGGTGATACATGTACCATGCCCTTTGTCTTAAGGTGTTGGTTACACTATACCATAGACATAATTATTATATATAATTTATATAATTATATGTATAAGAGAGAGAGAGAGAGAGAGAGAGAGAGAGAGAGAGAGAGAGACAGACAGACAGACAGAGACAGACAGACAGACAGACAGACAGAGAGAGAGACAGACAGACAGACAGACAGACAGACAGACAGACAGACAGACAGACAGAGACAGATAGAGAGACACACACACAGATATTGGGAATAAGAAAGAGTGAACGAGTAAGAGAGAGGTTAAATAATAAATTAACAATATTTAGATGTGAATAGAATAATAATATATATTTTGATGCATTTCAACAAAATGGAATAACTTTTTACACAATCTCATCACCAATAGGCCTATACCAATTTTAAATCCCAGGTTTGGTTTTGTTTTTTACGTTTAGAAACTTTATCATCATAATTAAATAAATGGTTTATTTTTATCAGTTAGAACTTTTATATTTATGATCTCTCTTCTTTTTTGTTTTTATTTTAATCTTCTTCATGTAAATTATGAGTATATGTTATTTATATTATTTATATTATTCATATATTTATATTATTATTCATGTTATGTGTGTGTGTGTGTCTGGTGTAGACTTAATGCTGAAAGCGTACGTGTTTTGTAAGGTATCGGTTGTTTGTTTTGTTTTTGTCTGAGAACTGCGCTATAGGCCTTCTTACTTTATTTTTGTTGTGTGTTTTGCTTTGTTTGCCAAGCTCTACTGCTACATAAACTAGTACATTCAATTGTATGTACTATAAGAATGTTAGTACATGTACATGCTCATGTATTATTATACTAACATTCTTATACATGTAGTACATAAAATACATGTATAACTAGTATTGTTCCATTAAATATTTTCAAATGTCTACCTACTTTTAAAAATTTAAAATAAACCAACTTCCGCTTCGTATCAGCGCTACGGTTTGGTTACTTTCGGTTCTGTTTGAGAAGAAAATTACATTGCTAACTTGAGCACTTCGGCGATGGAACGTCTTATTCATCTTTAACTTAAATTATTTTTTAATTAAGAATTGACAATCATACAATCTAATAATTTTGTTTATACTTTATGAACTTGCATATTGGGAGTTATTGTTGACTAGATTTAGACAATCTATAGATCCAGAGGAATATTTCACGCTGGTATGTAGATGTGGATCTCTAGATCGTTTACATCTAGATCTAGATCTAGTCTTGATTAGGTCTTGGAGGTTCTAGATCAAAATTTAACCAACATACTAGAATTCTAGGTTTCTAGATCTAGATTTACATACTTTCCCTGGTGAAGCTGAATGTATACGCAATACATCTATGCAGGCTTAGATTTAGATCCAATCTAATATCTATCTAGATCTATATCTATTTATGCTAATATGTATGGGCCTATCATTCTTTTTAATTAATGAACAGAACATTAAATAGGCCTTCTTCACAATAATATTTATTTCCCTCTGTATTAAGCTATATTTTCAATTATGCCAATTTTCCGTAAATTTACGGAATTGCGTTAAAAAAAATCACCCGTCAAAGTTCTGTTTAGCAAAATTACCAGACCGCGTTCCGTTAAAGTTCTCCGTCAGTCTTCGTGCAGGTGCATTGATTTACGAAAACAGGAAAAACATTTTAAGTTTAAAAAAAGCTGGTTCCTAAGGAAAAAAGACCCTGTATAGGCTACTGCATAGCCATGCACTGAATATCAGTGCTTTTAAAGCCTTGAAAATCAGCCAGGCCTGCTAATAACTCTCATTTTGCTTCAGCTTTGCTATACAATGTATTTATAAATTCTCTCAATACAATAAAAATAAAGCATACATATTTAAACTTAATTTGATTAAGAAGTACATCATTTTTATTTTGCTTTAATATACTACTGACAAGACATTAATTTGGGGGGTGTTTTTAGATTCTTAATCCGGTAAGCCGCTGTACCGTTTGATGAAAACGTTCAGTACAAAAAAAAAAGGTCCAGTTGGCATCACTGTTGTATTTTACTGCATCGCCTACCTCGGCCCCTGGTCTTTTTTACAGGATCGCCCGCCATCGCCCACTAAAAAACGGGTTTGGCAAACACATTTTGTGTATGAGTTAGACGCTAATCATTTTTCTTAGAACTGAACACAGAAGATTTACTCATCGTCAATGAAGAATTCTACTTTCAATACCCCTTTGCCGCTTTGGAAAATATAAAACGGTTGCAGAGTTGCGATTTTACAAAAACAGATCAACCATCTACTCTGCCGGCGAAAGTAAACATATTAAATATACTAGATATGCTCGGCATGTACACGTATTGAAAGTACAGAATAAACGCCTAGAATGTCGTCGCTTCCATAAACAAACTGTTTTCTTTTGATGAGTAGGAATTCAACGTCCAGTTTCAGTTTACAGCTAACAAAATGTCGTTCTCGTGATGGATTTTGGTCATCTTCAAAGGGCCTTTCAATTTCTAGCTCAGCTAACTAGGGCTAATCTAGTAGGTGAGAAAGAAGGAGAAAATAGAAAAAATGATAATGAATTAGATCCAGAAGATGCAAGGGGTGGTGGAGTTGATGAGAACAATGCAAATGTAGATCTAGATCACTCAGACTATGAATTTGCCTGGTCCGTTTAGCTTCAACTTTTTAATTGCTGTAAATTATTTGTTTTCAATGTGTCTTATAAATGGCACTAAATAAACACATAAAAATTCACCAGAAAGCACAAAAATTCACAAAGAACACTTGTAGTAGAAAATGACCATTTTGCCAAAAGTTTTGACTAAAAAATTTTTTTTACTTATACCATAAATGTGTTAAGTAATATGGTTCTAGAGAGTGCATCCAATCTTCTTTATATAAACCTTTTATAAAAGAAAAAAAAAAGTATAGTTTGTCTGGACTCTGTAGCAGCAAATTTAAAAACAGTATAATAACACAATTTGAGTTATTCCCCTTACGTCAGAAAGTTACTGTTGTGAAGTATATTAACTAAGATCTAGTCAATAAATTAAGGGTTAAACTAGGAGTGGATTTTGTTTTTATTTGTTGTCCTGACCAAATAATTGTGTTGGAGCAAAAACATAATTATTTATTTTGCTGTGATAAAAACACTGTATTTTGTAAAGGCACTCCCCAAAACTTTTTGGTGACATTTTTTGTCTTTTCAATCATGTTCATATTTTTCTTAATTTGCAGGATCTATGTCATACCGTTGCTTGGATGTCGGAGGTCTACAAAAAGAAGTGTTCACATTGTGACTAAAGCCTTGTCAGCTTAGTCTGCTAGACTCACGAGGTACACTTAAATAAAAAGATGGACAACAGTAACCAGCAGCAGTACCCTTCCTTCGGAACAGGCTTGACACCTCAGCCTCAACTTCAGGTGATGCCTTTTTACATTTCTTAGTAGATCTGGAATTTTTCGCTATTTTTCCTTAGTGGTAGAAGTAGGCTTTTAGTGAGTATGGCCAAACAATGATTACAAGTGCTTTGTGGGATTAAAGCCCTCGAACAATAGATGCAGCTGCACCGAATCACCTTGCCGCTGAAAGCTACTTCCCGGTCAGTGCAATAGCCATGATTCTCAGTCTAGAGCAGCCAGATATTGACACCTGCATCTCAAACTCTTTGAGTTCCCTGCCCATAGACAAACAAGTGAGGGGATTTGGCAATGGGAAAAGAAAAATTTTACAAGGTTGATTTCGACCAGGTGGCTTATCGGCGTAACAAACTTCTACAGCAGTGTAACTATCTTTTCAATGAGTGATAGAAATGATCAAAGCTCAAAGGGATCAGAACTTATTATGAGGAAATTGAATAAAAATGAAACATACGGCCATATTGAATATTGCATTCTCTTAGACATCTGTGTCACTGTAAGATAGGGGGGAAGAGAAAAGGGGAAGACTGGAGAGAGAAAAAGACAGAGGAGAGGAAGAAAATAAAGAGATGTAGATAGAAGAAAGTTGGGAGAAAGAGAGATGTATAGAGAGACGAAAATATAGAGGGTAAAAAAGAAAGAAGAAAAGAGTGGGAGTGAAAGGTTCAGAGATAGAAAGGAGAGAGAAGGAGATAAAGAAAGAATAGTGAGATTGAGCAGGGGTAGAGGGAAAAGACAGAGAGAAAGAAAGAAACAAGAGAGATAGAGAAAATTAGTGACTGACACAGTTGTTGAGCAACAGGCAACAGAGTGAGGTGCTTGTTGTTAATCACATTATTTTATTATTCGCTTATTGAGAAAGGTTTATCGTATTCTGTTTTCAATCCCAGAGCACAGGACTTGAGGCTTCAAAAATGAAGGCTGTTTCATCGTACAAAATATGCACAAGTAATGAAATACACTTTGTAACATATCTATAGAGATACAATGCGATTCCATGTTACTTTCTTTGATAATGTAAAATCAAAGGAAAGAAAGAAAGTGTCTGCTGATTTTGCTTATATTGGGCTTAAGTGTTGAAAAACTTAGACTATTTCTTTTAAAAAGCTTTCTAATTGTTTTCTTCCCCAGAGCCCTCTGATGTCACCAGGCATGGGCTTCACCCCCACTCCTGTGTTGCCCCCTTCAAATGCAAGTCTCTACCCTGCCACTCCGAATCCTGGGGGCCATTTGACCCCCTTCTCACCAGCCACTCCTGCTTCAGAAGGCTCAGGCATCAGGCCCCAACTTCAGTATGTATAACATTTTCATATTGGAAATGTTTCTTAGTGTAATATCACAATGTATCAAAAGCTTTGAAGAAGGATTACTAACAGTCAAGTCTTCAAGGGAGACAGAGGCATAAAATAACTCCCTTATAACTGATTGAAAAAAAAAAAACTTTTAATAACAAATATACATTATTAGCTTGGAGTTAACGTACAATAACAAAACAGACATTCTGAACTCAGTCAAAATTTCACAGGAGGTAATTAAATTTTAGGGTCAAGAGAAATTAATTATTTTTTGAAGATATCTCTTGTTACATCTTAGTTCTGAGTTCTTCAATGGTGTTTTAATGTTGCAAACATATTTATTAATGTTAACAAGCATGCAATCTTGAAATTAAAATTTTTTTTAGAAACAATTTTTATCTATAAATTTAATTTGATGTATAATATAACTGAATTGCATAACTTTTCCCCCTTTAAAATTGGGATATTTATGAGTTCATTTTTTGAAACCTGCCTTTTATTCAATCATATGTGTGAAAGGTGTTTAAATTTGCTCTCGTTTGTTCATCACCATAGTTTTGCATTTTTTTTTTTAATTAGCTCTGTTTTTGTTTAATATTCTTCAGGTTCAAAACCTTTTTTTTTTCCCTATTATGTCTTTGTATTATTGATTTATTGGGTAGAATGTGAATATTATTGTACTATACAAGTTACCTAGAAATACAATCTGTTTATCAACGTGAAGGCTAATTATCTTTCAAATAACTCTATTAATTTGCACTTTGAGTGATTATGGTAGTTCATACATATGTCAAGTCAAGTATTTCTGTGATTTTCATCTCTTTCAGAAATATTGTCTGCACTGTTACATTAGATTGTCCATTGGAATTGAAAAACATAGCACTACATGCTAGAAATGCAGAGTACAACCCAAAGCGTTTTGCAGCTGTCATCATGAGAATCAGAGATCCAAGGACAACAGCACTTATATTTAGCTCAGGGAAAATGGTGTGCACAGGGGCTAAGAGGTAATTTTTTTTGCTTTCAGAACCCCTTGCGTTCAGCATATAATTAAAACAATGGGCCATGTAACTTTCAAGATGGTTATGTGTTAAAACTATAATCAAAAGTTAGGAGATATTCATACTAGATACACTAATCAAGAACTTTTACTTTTACATGTGCAGGAAACCAGATAGGTAGAGATACATATTCATAGACAGACAGATAGATAGATTAGTAATCAGATTGATAGCTAGATCGATAAATAGATATGCTTATTACATAACTGTTTGTCGTCATCTGTCATATATCTTTTTTTTTAAGGTCAGCGGGGGAAAACCACCCATGAATACAAATTACGAGTGGCGGTGAAGGTTAAATTAACTTCTATGTAGTTGTCCAGCTTCACCATTTTTATAGGGGCGCGGTGGCCCTGGGGTACAACATCAGGTTCCGACTCAAAAGGCCGGGGCTCGAACTCTGGCGATTGCGCTCCCTACTGGTTGGGTCGGTGTCGGTTTAATGTGACCGGCTGAGACAGAAGTCATGGTATCCCCACCGTGTGTGGCAGCACATAAAATTGTCAGAGATCAGTCTTGGAGTCTGTCCACAATATAGCCTATATAATGCTGATGTTGGACGTTAAACCAACTCAACAACAACAACCACCATTTTTATTGACAAAAACAATTCATCTTGACTGTGGAGTTTTTTTCCCAGTTTATTGTTGTTGAAACCAATTTATTGGGTTGAATAGTTTGATCATTTATGTAGGAAAGTTCGGAACAATTGTCTCTTTTTATTGCAAGCTGAAACCATTTTTTTGCTCTTTCCTCAGTGAAAATGAAGCCAAGCTTGCTGCTAGAAAATATGCCCGCATTGTGCAGAAACTGGGCTTTCCTGTATGTGCTTAAGTTTATAGAATTATAATAACAAAACTGTAGGTGCCTTAAAATGTGCATATATATAAGCTTGTATATATATACCTTGAGCTAAATGATTGAAACATTTTCTAGACTTTTTCTCAGTCTGCCTTTACAAAAATGTTACTTGTAAAAGTTGTTTCATTTCATTCTTGTAAACTGTATATTCTGTGTATGGGTGTGGTATAGCTAGCCTTAATATTTTTTTCTTTCTAAAAGTAAAAGTTGAAATTGGATATAAATATTTCTCTATCAGTGTATTTTGTATTATTATTCTCTCTTGTTGGATTTTTTTTTTATTGGTTTCTCTTTTCTTATATTTTATTACTTGCATTTCATTTAGTCTAGGTGAATTAAGGACAGAATCTTTTTGCCGGAAGTTTTACTTACCAAGATACTCTTCTATTTAGGCCAAGTTTTTGGATTTCAAAATTCAAAATATGGTGGGCAGCTGTGATGTCAAGTTTCCAATCAGACTGGAAGGACTTGTCTTAACCCATTCTCAGTTCTCCAGGTTTGTAATCTTAATGATTACAGTGGATCTCACATATAGCAGCATTGGACTCAACGAAACCAGCCATAACGAAACCTATCTTAGGTCTTTTCCCTTATATAAAACCTATAAAAGGACCTTAGGCCTAACAAGAGATTTAACGAAAACTTGGACGTAACGAAGTACTAGGTTCGAGCAGTGGTTGAGATTTCCATAGATTTTAGCACTTGTACGGGTCAAGTTCGCGTCAAATTTGTAGATCATAAACAAGCATGCTCGTCATGCAAAAATTTGACTGGGTGCGGATGTGTATGTGTGGGTACTGAGTGAATCACCCGATTACGGTTCCGTGCCGCCACTCCCTTTAGTAGGTAAGCTTGCGCAAAGAGACAGAGCTAGGGAGTGATATGTAAAATCAATGTTTGAACTCTGCCATCAGTGCCGTCTGGCAGGCGATTACAAGCCATTCTCCCAGCTTTCATTGTGCCGCCCGACATATTCATGCGCAGATTTGCCTACTTGTACTGATTGTCATCGTCAAGTCTGATTTCCTGATTCCAATTTTTAAAAATATATACAAATATTCAGCAGCGCGTTCGCTGATTTTTTTTTTTTGGGGGGGGGTGGGCGGAATTGCGCAGTAACTTGAGTTCATTTTCAGTTCAGTAATGGTCATGATTGACATGTGCGAGATTGAAAAAAACTGGGATATTTATGTCTGTTGGTCTCTTCGGGAAATTAAATGGAGGTATAAAGTTCCGACGATCAAAGATATTTTATAACTCCTAGAGGGTCAAGTTTGTTGTGTTTATTACGACCTTGTCTGTAACGAAATCTGGCATGAAGTTTTGGAGCTGGCCCATGGGCGTGGCTATATCTGAGGTCCACTGCATTACTTTTAGGATATTTTTTGTTCGTTTATATCGTAGAAAAGAGAAACACATGAGTGAAGTCGAATCGTTAGATTTTGTTAGTTTCTCAACATCCAATATTAGGAGAGCAAAACTTTATTGTAGATGGGTCTCGTCTAATATTTTAGGTGTTGTAAGGGGGGAAGAGTACCGGGAATTCCTTAAACAGTGGCAATATATGGATACTAACCCAACCAGTAGAGAACAAGGTAGTGGGTTGATCATAGGGCTGTATTTGTATGAAAATGAGTATCAAGGAATCAGAATTTCACATTTTTTGTTGTTGTTGCTTTGTTTTTGTTTTAAAAAAATAATGATTCAATGAAAACTAGTGAGTTCAGGGGTTTTTTTTTTATTTATTTTTAACCCTCGTAGTGTTTACGGCCGATTAAATCGGCCGTAAAGTCGCTGCTGTGGTGTTTCGGCCGATTAGATCGGCCGTAAAAGAGGGTTTATTTTATGGCCGACTAAAGAGTCTGTACACCGCCAAATAAATCGAAACTACTCTTATAGGAATAAAGAAGAGTTCCACTTCCTTCCAGTGTTGTTTTGAATGCAGACAACAGCTGTTTTCAGCTCAAACTTTGTTTACATGTTGACACTCGATTTTCTCTTGAAAGCTACAAACTCTAACAATTTATAACCAAGGAGCAGGTCCATCAGGAAGGAAATTACTTACTCGAGAACAAGTTTTAGATGTCTTAGATGGTTAGATTGATGATTATTTTGATATTTTCAGTTATTTTATCTAGATCTAGATCTAGTAGTGGCAGTGAAGGCAGGGAGCCAGTAGTTAGATCTAGATCTAGAATCTAGATCTAGATTTAGATCTAGACCTAGGGATTCAGTTCCAAGAGCAGTTGAGATAGAAGTAGATAGAAACGGAGATGTAGATCTAGATGTAGATCCAGTTGATAAAGAGACCTGAATAACCAGCTAAGTACTCAATCTACTTCTGCATGCTTTTTACATGTATTCTTGTGTGTTGGCAATGGTCAGAGAGAAAACTTGGGACCTACTTGACGTTTATGTTCATTAGTTCTGTTGCGTAGATCTGCTACAGCTGGTTTACTCTTGGTGTGAGGCTATTAGACCTATACATTTTCTGAAAGCTGAATAAATTCTCTACAACTTTTATTCTTATCTTTTTGAGCTAAACATGTTGGTTTCCAAGTTATTTGATTACAAAGTAGATATTTTTTAGGCTAGAAACCTGACCTTGGCATTTCAAGGCCAAGGTCAAGGTCACAAAACACTTGTATGGTACCGAAACCCGCTTCAAAATTTTCTAGACCCTTTCAGCTTTCATAAAATGTATAGGTTTTATGGTTTATAATAAATTTTGCTGCCTCCCAGTCCAATTTATGACCCCTATATAAATTACCAAATATAGCCAGACACCACACACTAAATACTAGCGACACTTGTAGGGTTAAAATGTAGCAAAAGAGTATAGGAACATAATTTACGTTTTTTGTTGTTGTTGCTTTGTTTTTGTTTTAAAAAAATAATGATTCAATGAAAACTAGTGAGTTCAGGTAACCGGTTACAAGTACCTGTATCCATCCATTACACCCAACTATTTGTACTAAGAGTGGCACTGAAAATGAAATGAAAACACCTTACGTCATCTGGATTCATGTTAAAGTTTTACCAATCTGAGTCAATAGATAAGTCACGACCTAGACTCCAGACCTAGTTACAGTTTAAATCTTAGTATTTAAGTAGTCTTAGCAATTAAGAAATCTAGATCTAATAATCTTCGACGTAGAGTGTTTAGTTTTATCAACCTTATAATCTCTAGATTAGATCTAAAAATGTAGAGATAGGAGAGAAAAGGAATAAGTTTGTGATCAGTACAAATAAAAGGAAAGCTGAGGAAATAAAAGAAAGGGTCTCAATAAAAAAAAAAAGGAAACTGGAATTAGACAGATATGCTCACAAGGAAGGCAGATGCCCTTACTGATGCGGCCGAGAAAAAGGGGTGCACTAACAAAAGTCATACCATTTTAGTGCGAAGCAATACTTTGAGAAAAGATGCCTGAGCCAAAAAACAAGACTCTCTGTTGAGCCCCCATGTACATAAATTTCAAAATGTTGTAAAAACTAAGTGTTAGATAGGTTAAGACTAGACTGAGGTCATTTTTATGGAAAAAGTGAAGTTTTTTAGGTGTAACAAGTATTACACCCTGGACCTGTCTCATGCACAATGTTCCATTATATTCGATTTCTAAAATTGTCCAACAATTTAATATATATGTAAAACTGCAGTAATGGGCAGATTGTCAATGTTTCTTTCCTAGGTAACAATTTTTTTTCCAGGTAGTAAATTTGAGGGAACATATTTGCTGGACACACTGATTTAGATAAACAATGTGAATTAAGTGCACTGATTAAAAAAAAATTATCCAATTCATGAATATATTTTTGTACGTTCTGTGAAAATATAGCATTGGTCCCATTATTGTATATGATGTTGAGGTTTTTTTTGTCCTGGATTCCATAAGCTGATAAGTTTTTTAATTAGTCTTTACCTCCGTATGATTATTTTATCCTTTTTAGATAACGAGATAAACAAATAACAGAGTTATTTTATATACATGTATGACATAAACCATTTCCTTTTTTTTTTTTGGCATCAAATTTCAGCTATGAGCCTGAGCTCTTCCCCGGCCTTATATATCGCATGGTTAAACCCAGAATTGTGCTGCTGATATTTGTCTCTGGAAAAGTTGTGTTGACAGGTAAGGCAATCGGTTAATATTTCCTTTTATATATATATAAATGGAATAATTTAAACATTTTAACAGACAGTTTAGGGGTTTGTGTTAAAATTTGAAAGTATCAATTATTCCAAATAATTCTTAGTCATAAATCTACAAATTGTACTTTTGACTATTGGCTGGGCAAATCTCATGAGATTTAAAAGTTGATTGGTACCAATGTTAAACGAACTTCTGCTTTTTAGTTTTAGTAGCTTAAAATTTGGAAAACAAACCTCGCCTATGTTATAATAGCTTTTAAAGCCTACTTTGAGTACTGTGATTATTTGGGATTGAGAAATAAAATAAATTTTAGATGCACTCAAATCTTGATTATTTACTTTATGATGATTACCAATACAATAACTTTTAGATGCACACAAAGATTAACTTGGTATACATGTATCGTGTATTTCCACCTGATTCTTGTTTCGGGGGTACATTTCGATGCCATGTGCTGTACAGAGGAAAAAATCACATTCCTATTTGAACATCACGGGGTACATTTCGATCCCATGTTGGGTAGAGAGGAAAAACCAACATATGAGCACATCAATTGAAAAATGACTATTACGTCAACTTGTGTAATTTTAAAGTTTTTGTAAAAATAAATTTAAATGCGGAAAGCAGTATTATTGAGTCCATCATGGTATTATCATACTCCACATTACTAGCTCTGATTTCAAGATTGCATTTTCAAAAATAATAACAGTAACGGTGGCCATATAACATGACTATTTTCTTTTTTTTTTTAATGGCTAAAGACTTCTTCTCTCAAATTCTCAGGTGCTAAAGTCAGATCAGAGATATATGAAGCATTTGAGAACATCTACCCTATCCTTAAAGGTTTCAGGAAACATTGATGGAAAGCCCCATGTATGTTTGTGATGTTCCCACCACATTGTCTGTTGTTCATTTCATCAGTTAACTGTATTATACTTAATTGTATTCCTGTTGGTCTGTTCCATGTAAAATATCCATTTTGTACAACAACTTCCATTATCTCTGTTTTTTATTCATTGCATTTATGCTGCAGTCAGAAAGTTCAGTCAAAAATAAAGAAGGGTTCTTTTTTTGCAATGTTAAATTTTTTTTTTTTATAAATTGCAGTTAGCATTGTACATACATTAAAATGAAGCCACAAAAATCAACTGATTTAGTTACCCTGCGATTTCTAAAATGGCATGAACATGATTTAGCCCTTTTGATCCAAGTTGCACTTTTTATGTTTGTAAGGGTAATCCGCGTATCTCATATGTGTAAGACAATTTGTTTCAGACAAAAATGTAACAAGGTACCTTTTAGGAACCAGCTTTCTTGTGAGCAAGACAAAACTTTCATTTTTTTTCCTGTTGATAAAAAAAATTATGAAAAAGAACGAGCAAGAACACTAAGATTAAATGGATTTGTTGTGCTTTTGATTTAATTATGAGTACATGCTTACTGCAGTCAGATTTTCAGAGCTACCAACCTAACAAGCCATCAAAGAAAAAAATGTAGGCAAAAAAGTTACACTTTTTGGATGTGAGATTGACAGCTCTTGTTTTTATTTTTTTCTCTACATCATATAACATTCTTAAAGCTGACACAGGGAAATCTCAATCAAAGTTTGTTTCAAACTGTTTGGAAATCACCCATTTCTGTGTAAATTTCTATCTGATTTGATGCCAGTTTCTAGCAGTGAAACCAAAGCTCCTTTTCTGGTTTAAACATTTTGGAAGTTTCCCCCCCAAAAAAACCTGTATTCTGACAGTGATTTAATAACATTCACCATACATCCTTTTCAAAGTCCTACTAAGCTGGATGTATGGTTTTTAAATTTTGAATAATACTTTAGCCCATTAAATATGATATAGAAATTTCTGTATGTAATTTGGTTAAAAAAAAAAGAAGAAAAGTATCAAAAATGTGCATGTCATATTGTGTGATTAAATAATCTTCACCATTCAAAATATAGGGGAGGATTATGCATTACATCTCAATTCAATAAGATTGCCTTTTATATGCTATGATTCAATTTTTTTAAACAACCATAGTCTATACAATCTTGTTTTCTTTATTTGGAATGAACAAAAGGTGTTTATAAAATAGAAATTGGTACATGTGAAGTTTGTATATTTATCATGCTATTTAAATGTTAAAAGTGTACATGTATATAGTGTTCATTGCATTTGACTTTTTTTAATGACTGACAAAAATAAAGATTTTCCAAAGTTATCTGTTTCTCAATCTGTGTAACTACAATTGAAATGTTACTTAATGCTTGGAAGGAAAAAATGAGAATGTGGTACAGTTAAACCTGCCCATGACGACCATCAAAGATCATAGACAAAAGTGGCCGTCTTGGTCAACCAAGTACATGTATCCTCAACATTTTCCTACTGTTTTGGAGGCGAGTACTCGGGTAACGGGGACACTATTAACTTCTCCCTTTGTATTCCTAAATGTACCAGTTCCAGCGTTCGGCAGTAGTGCCCTAATCGATAAGAGTGGTTAAGATTGGCTTAATTTGTAGATCTAGGTGTAATTTTTCATCCCTACGTCTGTTTGCACCACCCTTTATGCAACTGCCATCATTCTTCCTTTCTGTTTTCTTTTTTTTCTTTTTATGAAAATGTTACTACATCGTGCATTTTCCTCTCTCCTTCCTGCTGCTTCTTTTTCTCTGTCTGACTACTATTGAGTATTCTCTTATTATATTTTTTTTCCTTTTACATCTTTTTACTTCTCTCAATCTTATTTTTGCTTTCTTGCCATCCTGGTAAAGTATCAAAAGTAAAAGATAAGAAGACAGACATGTGTAGTCGAAGGGTGGCTGCTGGTTTGGAAAAGATGCATCTAGTCATCCAGAGCCTGTCAACCAATAGCAGGATGACGTGAAAAAAGTTCCATGTACATGTTTTGCAATTTTGAGAAAAATATAATCAAAAGTTAAGGCTATAAGTATAAAAGATTGATGTCTAGACCATTAGTGCTAATGTTTTATTTTATTTCATAATAATGCTTCCAATCTCAATAATTTTTGTCTTGATTGACTTCGGTATAGATTGAACCTTATCACACTACGCCATGTCAATGCATGGTAATTAAAATGGGGAAATAACCAATAAACGTGATTTGGGGCAAAAATGTCCTCTTTCAAGAAAATTCTCTTTGAGAGTGAGTCTTATTTAGTGAACAAAGACATTCATTTGGTGTAAGAAGAATCTTGATACATTGTATAAAGGCAGAGTTGCCAACCTAAGTCTCAAAAAGAAAGGACAGTTACAGACCTACTTTTGCCAAAGGTGAAATAATTAATTGACCGCCGCTGGTGGGAGGTAAACTAGGGGGTTCAGGGACATGCTCCTCCGGAATTTAAAAAAAAAAAAAGCTTTAAACAAGCAATGCTGGTGACAATTTTTATATTTTTTTTTCCTTAAAAAAAAAACTAGATTATTATTTTAGTTTAAATTCTATATGTTTCACTACCTACATGTACTAACTACTATTCACTTTGGATTTTGTTGGATATTATAACTAAGTAGGAAGAGATTATTCTAAAACTAAAAGAAAAAGAGGCAGAAAGGGGGAGGAAGAGATATACTCAGAGATAAAAAACGGACTAGGAACATTGGAAGAGCTAAAGAAAGCCTAGCCTAGTATGCTCTCAACTGCTAAAAAGTAAAATCCTAATGGCGTGTTGCTTGTCTAAATTTAGATTTTCAGCAAAGCAAACAGAACCTGTTCCATTCATTAGAACAGTATCCAAAAGGCCTATTATTATTATTAATATCTGAACTGCCATGTCAATTTTATTTCCACTGATATGTTTTACGTATGTCTTGTTGCAAATAATGGTACAATGCCTATGCAGTAGGGCAAAGCTTTAGTTTAGACTTCCAAGTTTCACTCATAGCGATATGTAAATCTTCCCTTCCAGTAGCCCTTGGGTAGAAGTACCGTAGAATACCACTTTCTGACACAGGAAGTCCTGTGATTCGAGCCCAGGCAATTTCACATCCTACTGGTTGGGTCGGTGTCAGTTTAATGTGATTGACTGAGACAGGAGTCATAGTATCCCTGCTCTGTCTTGTGTGTGGCAGCATAAAAATTGTCAAATGTCAGTCTTGGGGCCTGTCCACAATATAGCATGTATATTGCTGTGGCTGACATTAAACCAACTCAACTAAAACTTCACCAAATGTGATTGGCAGCTCTGTAAAGGCACCAAAGAAAAACACAGCGACACTGAAATTTTTACTCAATTTTTATTTCAAATCATTTTATGATCAGTGAAATAATTTTTTTTTCTCTCAGCACCCAGTTTTAAATTTTGTTTATGAAAATGCATATGAAATATGAAACGGAAAAAAACATTTTTCTTTTATTCCTCATAACAACTTGCACTGAACTTCAACTGGTATTACCATTATCAACTGTTGAAAATAGAACAATATGGCGACCTAGGCAAAAAAAAAAAATACATACAGTTCTCTTATCCCTATGATAACTTGAACATCCTCTTTGGAGGCTTAAATCTCTGAACAACACAGTAAGTTTTTTGTGTGCTCATCAAAAATGGCAAAACGAAGAATTAATTCATAAAAAAAAAAAAGAAATATAAATATATTTACAAATATATGCCATCCAAAAGTAATCTAAAATTAAAAAATCATCATTCGTTCTTTGGGGGAGATGCAAGTTTATACAGCGTATAGCATGAAAGAAGAGTACCACAAACAACTAGTCCAACAGAGAGGTAGTACAGGGGCATGTCCTTGGGCATCTTCTGCCACACAAGCTTTCCATCGTCAGTCTTAATTGAAAAAAAAATTAGAGAAGAAAGAACAGATACATGAAGTTAATTTTAATTGAAAAAATGTCTAAATAAAATTGATTGCATATATAGACACTGCTGAAAAAAAAATGTTCAAATATACGAGCGTAAGTGCACCCCAAACTGAATACACTAGCTTGTTCAATTTTAAATTCTGTTGAGGACTAAAGTTTTAGAGCAATAGATGACACAGTAATGTTAATCCAGTGCCTCCATCATTCCATTTACATTATTTAGAAGTACTGAGTCAGATGTTCCCATCACCCTATTCATAACAATGCTACAAGTACAACTACAACATTATACATGTATTTTTAAAGTAATGTCAATGCTACAGACTGATTAGGTAGACTATACTGAAACTTCTCATATAACCTACTAAATTGCTAATCTGCTCTATTGATGAATTACTTACTATATAAATCGATAAATATAAAGTGTATATATATATATATATCTCATTTTATCTGCTACTTATTTCAAGACCTTGCGCTTCTTTGGTAACAAAGATGATAATAAAAACCCCAGGGACATGTTTTATACGTCACGCCTTTGGTGTATATTTGATAAACACTTAGAATCTCCTACAGTGCAGAATATGTTTACTCTTAATATAAATCAGTTCAAACCAAAGCCATAAAAACCAGTAAAATAAGAAAATTATGGTACAGTTGAAAATAATGGAGCAGAGTCTTTAACAAAAAAGAAACTGGAACTGAAGAGCCAGAATAATCTTTGATTAGTTTTACATTCCCCCAAAAAACCCATTATACGCAGCCAATGTAAAAGGTTGCAGGTGAACTACAATAAGTGTGAACGCGCGCCCCTCTTCAGATAAATTATCAAAATTAGAAGTTACCTAAAGTTAAAATCAGTATGAAAGATAGAAATTACCGTAAATTTTGTCTGTAATTCCATCAGTTTTTTATAGGCTGGCTCATTGGGTACTGGATATTGTCCAGGTCCCAACTTAGACACAGCATTAGATGCTGATCGCTTTGTCTGAAGAGGCTTGAACTCATACAAGATTTTAGGGTCTTCTTTCACTGTTTTGGAAAATGCCTGCAAAAGCGCAATATAAAAAATGGAACTGAATTTATTTTTCATGCAATTGCCACAAAACAAGACAGGCAGTTTTATTTCAGAATTGAATTACGAAAAAGAAAAAAAAAGACATAACTGAATCAAAACAGTAACCAAAAGTACAACCCCCACCCTCTCCCTTTTTTCCCCGGTATTAGTCTAGTGCAGCTCAAAATCAACAAGCTAGCATGTTTATTTTCAATAATTGTTGGATGCAAGATTTCTTCAAGCCATGGGCAGTAAAGTGTTGCTAATGAGTGAATGATCAACATACAGTCAAACAGTATACATGTAGTACATCATAGAGCCTTGGTGGTGTTGAGCAATCACAATCCCCATCCCTCTTTAATAACTTTCCCTCTACCTCATCTATTCCAACAACACACACAAAGACATCAAATATTTTGATCTAAGGCTGTGGCTACTCATACAGTCCCATAAGCGAAAAAGATAATGTTGGAAGTCTGAATAATCAATTTGAGGGTAGGTATCCAAACTTGCAAGTGTGAGGGTAGATTCAGTCTCTTTGAGGAAAAAAGACGCAGTGATGCCAACTACATGTAGATCATTTTTTTTTTTTTATTATTTAACTTCACGTACCAGATTAAGAATCTTCCCCCTCCCCCTCCCCCAATTAATGCCACTAGTATATTAAAGCAAAATAAAACGATACTTATTATTCAATTAAAATTTATTAAGTCTATTCGTATGTTTAATTGTAATAAGAGAATTTCTACATTGCATAACTAAACTGGAGCAAAATGAGCGTGGTTGGCAAGAACTGGCTGATTTTCAAGGCTTTACGAGCACTGATGTGATCTTCCTTCTTTGCACAGCTATACAGAGCCTTTTTTTCTGATGGAATCATTGATTTTAGTTTTACATGTAATGCAGTAAGCCACACCAGCTTTTTTTAACTTTCGGTGACAATCAAGTAAGAAATCACCAATTGTGTCTTTCTCGTCGAACCAATGCCAATTTAATTTCTTTTTCACCCCTTCATCTATTTCTGTAATGTCCAGTGGACCAACACGATCAACAAATTTCATCACGGACCAAACTTTATTTCCCGATTCTAATCAATGACTCACATAAGTCTATATCTAGTAGAAAGAGATTGAGATTTAGAAATCTAGTCTAGAGATACACTAAGTCCTAATTTAGACCTAGCCCAGTAAATGCAGTTACACTTCGAATCACACAAAAACGATATTCCAAACTCAAAATCGAGTGGTCGGATGTTGCTACATGTACTTTGTTAGTGAACAAAGCATACTTGGCGATTTTCATACTTTTCCCGGTTTGCGTATTCCATTAAATTGTTTTTCCCGTTTCCGTAAGTCAATGCACAGCTGCATGAAGACATCACAAAAAACTTTGATGGATCTTGATAGAACTTGGACCGGTATTTTTTTTTATATGTTATTTTTCCTTTTACATCTTTTTACTTCTCTCAATCTTATTTTTGCTTTCCTTCTCACTAAGGCTTAACCCTTTATCTCTTTTTATCGTATAACATAGGGACTGGGACACTTGGGAAACAACTTATCATTTGAGGTGATAACCATTGGGCAGCGGCTATGACCGAGTATGAGCTTTCGTTATGACCACCCCTATCATTACATTCAGTTACACTGAACTGCTATTAAAAAAAAAGAGACTGCTTGTGCTTTGTGGCCAACCGTTCCTCTGACACCCACCCTTCTCTCACACTTCTACATTGATGCAAGAAACACACAGTCTACTAGTTTGTAAGGAGTGAATAAAAAGTGGTCGCCACGGCAGGTGGTCAGCAGGGCAGGTTTGACTGTATTAGAATACTGGAATATACTAGTGTTAGTCCTGTATGACTTGCCAAAGATCACAAAAAAGTTTCCTTTTTATTACATTTAAAAATTAAATATACATGTACTAAAATGCCATAATATAATCCTCTGAAGAGCAATGTAACCTTGTACCAATATGAATTACGCCGTTTTGAAGTTGTTTAACAAGCACATCTCTTAAATTTGTTGACTATTTTAGAGGTTAGAATTGAACGTAGAATGTTAAAGATACTGTCACAACCACTCACCAAGGCAAAAAAATGATTAAAATATGTTTACAGAAGTCGTTAAATTAGAATCAAGTTCACGCACTCCCTTCCTCAAAATAATTTACTGAACTTGTTAATGTTATTTAATATGTTATTGTCTGCTTTTTTTTTTTGGTAACAAACCTTTGGTATCAAATTCTCCCTTTGTATTCCTAGGCCTACATTTAATAATATTTATAACGAGCTCATGAAAGATTCCAGAGCCTTCTACTACTACATGTACTAGTATAGATAGAGTACTTGTACTAACTTAGCAATTAGCATCACTAAATAGTTCCCCATTTTTAACGAAATTTCAAAGAACAAAAGGTTTGGAAATTGCTATTTTTTCTCCATTTTCATCCTTCAATTGATTTTCAAAATAATAAGAACCCAAATCAGTTAACCCTGTGATCAACGTGAAGTTGGAAAAAGATCTGCTCCAGCCACAAGATGAGATTTAAAAAAACATTGAGAAAGTGCTCAAAACATTTACCTGGTACTCATTTCAAAACCTTATGACTGCGTATGTGTAGTAATCCAACACTGTCCCAGCCCAGTCGCTCTCTCTGGCACAATTCCCCACTGTCGCTGATGACCCCATCCCTCCATGACATATTAATACTAGCTCTTAGTTACTGTCACACCAAACAAAGCTGCTTGATGCGTAGTATATTTGTACATGTAGTGGAACAGCCTAGCCCATCCTAATCTATGACAGTAACCTATGTCTACACAATGATACAACTGGGTTATATCCCCTAGCATCACTGTTTCACAAAACTCATAAATTTGCTAAGAGTCAGTGAATGTATCTTGCCATCCTGGTCAAAAGTATCAAAAGTAAAAGAAAAAAAAAAGAAGACAGACATGTAATTGTGTGTGTGCATGGGAAAAGGGCCCAAATGTCGGCAGATATGGATGTTGAGATAAATGCATTTCCAAATTGCTCATATCATGCTTTTTGAATTTTTAAGATATCTTAATTAGGTCCTGAGATATTACATATTTTGTGCGACAAATTGCGAAAACACAGTTTTGAGAAAAACTGCTTTTCTAGCACAAATTTAAGATTTTTTAGAGCTGATAGGGCTCCCAAAAACCAATATTTCAAGCTTTTAAACTCAAAATTGGACACTAAAATTTTCAGATATGCTTTAAAAATGGTTTAACTTTCAAAATCACTTGTAACTACGCTTTTGACACCCTATTCACTTTTATTGGCCTATATCTCAAAATCAAGTTCACCGACATATGGGCCCTTTTCCCATGCACACACACGTATAGTCAAAGGGTGCAGGCGC
>RQTK01000064.1:111634-130099 GCA_003991915.1 Elysia chlorotica | reverse complement strand
AATAAGAAAATTATGGTACAGTTGAAAATAATGGAGCAAAAAAGAAACTGGAACTGAAGAGCCAGAATAATCTTTGATTACATTCCTTATTGTTCCCCCCAAAAACCCATTATACGGAGCCAATGTAAAAGATTGCAGGTGAACTACAATAAGTGTGAACACCCCTCTTCAGATAAATTATCAAATTAGAAGTTACCTAAAGTTAATATCAGTATTAAAGATAGAAATTACCGTAAATTTTGTCTGTAATTCCATCAGTTTTTTATAGGCTGGCTCATTGGGTACTGGATATTGTCCAGGTCCCAACTTAGACACAGCATTAGATGCTGATCGCTTTGTCTGAAGAGGCTTGAACTCGTACAAGATTTTAGGGTCTTCTTTCAATGTTTTGGAAAATGCCTGCAAAAGCGCAATATAAAAAATGGAACTGAATGTATTTTTCATGCAATTGCCACAAAACAAGACAGGCAGTTTTATTTCAGAATTGAATTACGAAAAAGAAAAAAAATGACATAACTGAATCAAAACAGTAACCAAAAGTACACCCTTTTTTCCCTGTATTAGTCTAGTGCAGCTCAAAATCAACAAGCTAGCATGTTTATTTTCAATAATTGTTGGATGCAAGATTTCTTCAAGCCATGGGCAGTAAAGTGTTGCTAATGAGTGAATGACCAACATACAGTCAAACAGTATACATGTAGTACATCATAGTGTCTAGGTGGTGTTGAGCAATCACAATCCCCATCCCTCTTTAATAACTTTCCCTCTACCTCATCTATTCTAACAACACGCACAAAGACATCAAATACTATTATTTTGATCTAAGGCTGTGGCTACTCATACAGTCCCATAAGCGAAAAAGATAATGTTGGAAGTCTGAATAATCAATTTGAGGGTAGGTATCCAAACTTGCAAGTGTGAGGGTAGATTCAGTCTCTTTGAGGAAAAAAGACGCAGTGATGCCAACTACATGTAGATCTTTTTTTTTTTTTTATTATTTAACTTCTCGTACCAGATTAAGAATCTGAACCCCCACCCCCCATCCCAATTAATGCCACTAGTATATTAAAGCAAAATAAAACGATACTTATTCAATTAAAATTTATTAAGTCTATTCGTATGTTTAATTGTATTGAGAGAATTTCTACAATGCATAACTAAACTGGAGCAGAATGAGCGTAGTTGGCAAGAACTGGCTGTTGTTACATGTACTTTGTTAGTGAACAAAGCATACTTGGCGATTTTCATACTTTTCCCGGTTTGCGTGTAATTCCATTAAATTGTTTTTCCCATTTCCGTAAGTCAATGCACAGCTGCATGAAGACATCACAAAAAACTTTGATGGATCTTGATGGAACTTGGACAGGTATTTTTTTTTTTTATACGTTATTCTGGAGGCCTTTCTTTTTTTGGAATTCCTTAAATTTAAAAAAAATTGAGCTGGTGACTTTCAAAAGCCTTGATCATGAGAGGTCTTTTGAGACTTGCGTACTTGTCTGTATCTGGTGGGCTGACTTATATGTCCTGCACATCTTCAGCGGTTTTAAAGTTGAGTGAACTGACAACCTATACACATTTTACACTATCTTGGGTTATATTTTTTGTCCCAAACTGAGCCTCTACTTTGGCAAACCAAATTTCCGGCGAGGCCATCCAAATCTCTGGGAGTTTGACAGAAACTGCATGGATCTGAACACTGGTTAGCAAGCCCAGCTATGAGAGACTGGGCAGCGTTAGACATGGTGAAGATCTCTTCAGGCTTTCTACAGAGACTTTATTCAATGAATTGAGTTTATTTGGCAGCTCGTTTGAACTTTAGCAACTACCGATTTTGCACTGTTTTGATTGACATGTTGAGTATCGGGGTCACCAATTTGGTATACAGGCTACAAAACATGTTATACAAAACCTTTACACAATAAAATAAACTGATTTGATCTTAGGATTCAGTGTCAAGTGTCTTGGGCTAGATCTAGATCCAGTCGGTTAAGTGTGTCAGTCGGAAGTTGTCCGGCCGTGACAGTCTAAACACAGAGCTGAGAATGCCCCAACACAAAAAAGGCTGAAATATAGGGACCTTCTTACAAAATGGAGAAACCTGTTTTGAAACAGATGAGGAAACTAGACTAGATCTAGATCTAGATTTTTAAAAAGGAGGATTACAACCTAAAGGCGGAGGATTCTCAGCCCTGAAACAATTGGAATCAAGAGTGAGCCAGGGGACATCACTGATGTCGCTACAGGTCCAATGTGTATAAGATCACAAAGAACAAGAAGAATCAGGATTTTTTGTGTTCATTGAATGTAGGGTGTTCTTTTCAAGAATCTGAACTCTCGGTATTTATAATAATTGAAATTCTATAGATTAGTCTAGATTCTATATAAACTGTCAGTGTCAATACTGACACTCTTTGGGGCATCAATTTAACTTACCTCAGCTGTAACTGGACGGCCCATTGAGAGCTCTTGCGTTGCTGTGGCCAGCCTCTGCGATATATTATTAAACTTGTAAAACATTTTCGCTTTGGATGTGTTTGAATTGAAAGTCTCCCAAGAGCAACTTGGCCTCTGAAGCTAGTGCCGATTACTGTCGAACTGAAAAGGAGTAAAGGACGATTGTTGTCATTGGATGTTGTTTTAGGAGTATTCTCCCTTGACTTTAACAGTCTCGAGCTGTCTCGTTTTTGTGCATAATGTGGTCAAGACGGAAGTGTACAGATGTTGATATCGTTGCTATGCGCAGTGGTGGAGGAGACAAAATATTTAGCCTGTGGAAGCAAGCCTGTGGCTTAGAAAAGGAGGCCTGACGCCTCATTCCTTTTACATTTCATTTTGACAAAAAGTAATTAACAATGAGTTACATAAATTTAAGAGACGATGGATCTTTGCCGGCAATAAATTCGGCAAGGAGGATCAAAGCACTGGAACAAGAGCTTCAATATTACCGGCAAAGAGAGATCCAGAGACCCCGAACACCTGTTGGTATACTGAAAAATGATGGCAATACGAAAGAGGTATAAGTTTCATTTTAGAATAATTAGATAATGTAATTCAAATAATTTCTAGAAAATGAGCAGATACTTGTCTGAAGTTTTCATAAAGATTTTATGGTATTAGTACCATGGCAGACCAGAGTTTGCTACAATTGTAGCCTAAGAAACAACAATTGTAAATATATCCCCCACAACTGGTTTAGGTTTTAAAGTTTTCCATTAGATCTGTGTTTCTTGTTGTTAAAGTGGTATTTCCCATGACTTTTCCTACTGCTTTTTTTTTAGACAATCATATACGGGTGTAGGCTTATTTTGTTGGATCATCCATGTAAAATGTAACTAATTTTATGATTCATTGCATAGACTAATTTTATTCATTTTGAATTGACAGCTCCATGATCAAGTTAATATGTTCCGAGAAGAACTGGATAAAAAAGATCGCTTGATACAGCATCTAGTCAGTTTAGACGGTGCTCCTAAAGTTCAAAGAGCTCCAGATTCTTACAGGGTAAAGTTTGAATCATCGGTAATGGAATTTAATTTTTTTTACGTTTTTCATTTATTTCAAAGCATGATAATATTATTACACTTCTTTGAAATTGCTAGTCCCTTGTTTGTTTTTAAATTTTGGAGACATGTGCTTAGAGTTATCTATCGGGATTTTAAAATTTGAGTCTGTTCTATTAATTTAATCAAATAAAATAGGAGATTACAAAATATATTACATAACAAAAAGACATGGTGGTAAATGAAAATTCACCCAAACTTATCTTGGGCATAGCTTGTTTGTTTTTTAAAGGGGGGGGGGTGTTGTTGTTATTTTCTTCATTATTAATTTTCATAAAATTGTATCAAACAATCTAAAAAGATCACCAGTCAGCCTAGAAATAGGGGCAATTACATAACAGGAAAATTGGTGATCACATAAATTATATGTTGATGTTCTTAAGTTCTTAATACCTGACTGTACAACAGATGCCAAAGGTTTTTTCATTTCAATCGAAAATGAGGGCTTAAAGAGATCCCAACATAGTGAGTGAAATATCATCAGTGAAATTAGTAAGAAAAAATTTGTATATGGAATTCATGAAACAATTTATTTGTTTAGTTAATATAGTGTCCTTTTTTTGTTTGCAGATCATAGTTAGAAACATAAATCATTGTTCTTATATCAACATTATAATGGAGAGTACCGTGAAAAAAAAAAGATTTTGAAAATTATGAAAGCAAAGCAAAGATTCATTAAAATCAAATTACTTGAAAGACAGTTAGTTAAGAATTTGGTCCCTCAGAATATCTCAGTATTATGAATTCCAATTTTGTTTGTCTAGCTGGACAGTCTCTACCTAGGAGAAAGGTCTGCTTTGGATTCTACTAGGACAGAGTTGGCTGGAATCCAGGTCAAATTTGAAAGAGCTCAAGTTCAGGTTTGTTCACGTTTTGATGTGCAATTTTTCCTTTTTTTTGTTTTGTTCTTTTTTCTTGTGATTTTACAAGATATTCTTTTTCCAATTTGTATTCAAAATGTTACTTCTTATACACCCAAGATAAGTTTTTAATATCTCTCCTAGGTATAAGATTTAATGATTATTTGAATTTTAACCTAGATTTTTATCACAGTTAAAATCTATTTTTATATTCATTGCAATTTCAGTTGAGAGAGCTTCAAAATGAAATGCAGGCCAAAGATATCAAAATCAATGAGTTACAACTTTTGTTGGATGCCAGTCGAGATCAAGAAAGTCGCCTCACAGAAATGGTTGGCTCTCTCAGAGAAAAACTTGGGGAGTTTGAATCCAAAGCAGGATCATTTGAAACTGTGGCCAGTAGAGGAGAGTATACGATCTCAACACTGCAGCGTGATAATCGACTACTGAATGATAAAATCATTGAACTGGAACAGAGGCTAAGGTGCAACCGTTTACCAAATCTATTCTTTTTGATGTTTCAGAATTTTTTTTTTTTTGATTTTTATTATCCTTTAAGAGTTTTTTTTAGTTGCAGCATTAATCAAAATCATTTTTGTTTCATTTTATGACCTAAAAACTATTTCGAGTATCTTATATTTTTCCCTTGAGGTCTTATTTAGTGTTCCTAAAAAAATACATAATTTTAAATTATTTTAATTCAATAGTATAAGCATACAAAATTCATGGCTTGGGGGGATGTAGAGAGAGCTTTTAGTATTTTAGTAATTGATATTTTGGAATGTATTCATGTAATAACATGTTTTGATTTAAGATCCAGCACATTAATTTGTTTTTTGTTCTCTCATGATCAGTAAGCAGCTTGAAGACAGAGAGGCTTCAGAATCAAAGCTGTTGTTTGAGGGCAGGCGCTTGAGGGAAATTATAAGTCAAATTAGCACATTGCTAAGGACAGATGACTTTGTTGATGATTCACCAGAAAGTGCAGAAATGTTTATTAAAAATGTGAGTATATTTTATTTCAACATGCATGTCATTAAAATAAAAAAAGCCTGTTTTCATTTGCGCTTTAAGAATTTAATCCATAAACAAAAGTGACAGTTGCAGATGCATTAAACTGGTATTCAGAGCAATTTTAATTATATTTCTAATCATCTAACACCATCATGCGTAAATTTTACGCTATTTTTGCTTAAAATACTTACATTAAAAAAATTATATCCTATCTTAGATATTTTTGTATTTATAACTTGAGATTTGCCAACTTGCTTTTAAATCAATAAAGCTGTCTACATTCTTTAAAACAAAATCGTCAGGAAAAAATGTATTTAATAGTACCTTATTGTTGTAAACATTTTAATTGTGTCTGTTATATGGAAAGACTGTACTTTAATTTCCCCTTGAGGGATGAATAAAGCTTTCTGTATTTGTAGCAACTCTGTATTATTTATCTCTCAATCTTCAGCTAAACGAGCTCATTCAGGAAAATGCCATGCTGAAGGGAAAGATGGTTACTATGAATGAGCACCTTAACAAGACCAACCTTGAGACAAAAGCTAGCAGGGAAACAATCATGCGCCTTGTGTCTGAAGTTGGACGGGAGCAAAGAGTAGCAACGCAATACACAACTGATATGGAAAATCTTAGACTGGTAAATTAACATAAGCTCAGCTTTAAAATCTGTGACAAATGTCATTTTTCTTGCACATGAGATATACTCAGTTGGTAAAAAGCTTTCAGTACCATTACAATGATCCACTTATCATTTGCAGATAAATGAAATCATTGAAGTTTTAGGATTCAGTTTTCACATCATTGTATACTTTGAATGCTTTTATTTTATACTTTGTAATGAAAATCAAAGTTTGACACAAATCATAGAAAAAATTTGTTCTTCGAAAAGAAAAAAAAATACCTTACATTTAATTTTATTTAAAAAATTGAAAGTTTAAGCTTATACGTATATACGAGCAAGTGACACTTCCGTATTCACAAAGGGTTGTTTCATTATTTTACTGAAGGAAAGAGACACTGCAGTATCATCAAGATTTGAACTAGAGAGAGAGATTGGACTTTTGAAAGAACGTCTTCAGGCTAGTAACCATGCATTGGACGCTACTAAGGCTGAGCTTGAAATGAGAGAACAACGTTCCAGGTATTTTTAATTTTTTTTTACATCTGGGCTATCTTATTTGGACTGATCTTATAATTTGTTTTAATGTAAAAATTTTACTGAAGTAATAAAGGAATCTTTGAGAAACACAAAATAAACATGAATTTTAGCTCTATCCCACATGTTGAAAAGGCAAAAAATTCTTAAACATTAGTTTGCCTTGATATGTAATGTATTATCAATAATATTTTAAGATCATTAGAGTTTCCTTTAAAAAATATTGCCTTTATTAGAAAGGTTTTTTAAACCTAGTTTCAAAGTTTCACTTTTCATGAATCACGATGTTTCGGACGCAGGAAATACCTCTTTGATGGCATTTTTTACAAATACTATTTTGTTGTTCACTAAACCTAGCGTCAACCAAATGCCTGACCAAGCTTTATCTTTCCAAAGGAAATATTATTATAGATATTAACTTATTTGTTTCCAGCACTATTGAGCGGGAGCTCCGTGCTACGTCCACTCATGTGCGCACCACAAGCACCCAGTTTGATCTATTCCGAGAGCAGCTTGCAAACATCCTGAGCGCCACCTTTGACAACATGACACCGACAGAGCAGTGTCTCAAGGACACTATTCAGCGTTTGGCTCAAGATAAAAAGGGATCTGATCTTGTACGTTTAAATTTGTTTTTATAACATGGGCTAGATATTGACATTGTTGAAAAAAAAATATTATTAATTAGGGTTTTTTTCCTGTGTAGGACTGCAACATAGTATTCATTAGTTAATGTCCAATACCATACATCATAAAATCTTCAGACATGGCACAGGTTAAATCAATGTAGTTTTTTTCTAATTTCATTCCATTTTACAGTTGTTTTTGTACCATGAATGCAGAAAATTTGTAATTTAAAAGTATCATTGAAGCCAAATACTGACATTTTAACTTCACCACTTTTTATATGCACATTTTTTTGACAAAGCAAACCAGAGGATATTGTTCTATTAACACAACACCAGCACTTTTATGACCAATACATTTTTGTTTTCTTCTCATTTTCATTACAAAGCGTGTCGAGGAGCTTGAGAACCGCGTTAGGCAGATGACTGATCAGCTTGAGCAAGAGCTGAGCTTACATAGAGATTTAAAACAAAGAGCCAAGCGTTTTGAAGTGGAAACGGCTGATATGGCAGAGAGGTTGAGGGTAGCAGAGGGAGAGTTGGCAGCTGGAGATTGCCTCAGGGATGGATTCAAGTTTGACAAAGAGAAGGTACCACTTTAAAGCAGTAGTGATAAAAGTTGCTTAATGCTTCTTTTTCAGTAAATTGGGCAATGAAACCAAAGGATTTCAGATGCCATTTCAAGATTGATGTTTTGTATCATTTTCTTAATTTGTAGCATCCAACATCAAAATGTTCCTTTGTTTGTAATGGTCGGAAGCTAAATTCCTTATAAACATGATCTTTTTTTCAACAGTATTTGGTAGAATAAAGAATGCTTGTGTTGTAAAAAGAGACTTAAAGAATTATTAAAAGATGAAATTTTGTAAAATATATTAAAGATTTAGAGAAGAGGGGATCATCAGATTATATAGCAAATGAAACGTGAACTATAATGAATAACCAATCTTCACCGAACGTGATTTCTCCCCTTTGGAATCCACAATCAGCAGGTCCTTCTTGAAATTGACTTAGATACTAACTCAATTGAAGAAGACATATTTTCGGAAATCCCTTCCTAGACTCTGGAAAAACCAGGAAGCATTCTTGATCTGGCTGATCTCCAGAAGGACAAAACTTCACCAGTATTATATAGAGAAAAGTTTGAACAAATCATAGAAAATCATTCAGACTATTATGTACTTTTAACTGACGGGTCTAAAGATGACACCTGCGTCGGAGCTGCCTGTCACTCATCCTTAGCAGATAAATGCTGCGGGGTGAGTGCGAAGGCGTCAATATTTACTTCAGAGGCAGTTGCCTGTACATGGCACTCAACACTGTCTCCACCTCAAGAAAATAAATTTTTTTAATTCTCTCTGAATCGGTTGATATATAGAATGATATATCTAATTTTATTTCAACCACCTACAAATTATGATTTTTAACAGAAATGCTTTTCTTTCTCTCAAACTAGTACTTGCGAGGCCTTCAGAAACTTGGAGAGGTGATGAAAATGGACAGGATTTCTCTAGACCTTGGTTTAGACCTTACCATGGATGCTCTGGTTGCCCGCGCACAGCAACTGGTCAAACTAGAGATGGACGCTCTTGCAGACAAGTCCACCCATGTCTACAATCTAACGCAAGGTTTGAACCCAAACTCCTGAACTGTTTTGACCAATGTTTTGACCAGATCACCTTTTTTTTAAGAACTGCTTCTAAGCATTATTTGGCAGTTGTACAAAAATTGTCAATGTCAATTTTTTGTTTAGACTTCTCCCTCTTTATATAAAACCATGGAATAGAACAATCTTAACTTTTTTTTTTAATGAATCAATCTGCAAAAAAAATAAGCAACCTGTGAAACACTGATTTGAAATAATTGATACATATCTTTTTTATTCAAATGAATAAGAAAAGTAGGTAAAGTTCGTTCCATGCTCTTTTACAGAGCATTGGGGGAGCCAAGAGTTAGGCTCCTGATTCAAACAAGTACAGTTCTAAAATTTAAAATGTATCCCATTAAAAAACATAACATGTAATAGGCTTGAATATTTCTCTCTACTCAAAATTTCCCTCAATACTAGAACAGCTTTAAATGCAATAATCAAATACAAAAAAATAATACCAAGATGACAAGGATAACAAGAACAAAGTGAGTTACTTTTATATACTTAAATTGTTTTGCAGGTGAAATCTCTTAAAGAGCAATTGGAGAGTAAGGACCTCCATATTGACCTCCTTCGCAAGAAGATGACCAGTTTAGAGGAAAGGCTGCACGGACGGGCTGATTCAGAGCGGGTGCATGAAACTGATGGCCTGCGCATGCAGAAGCTGGAGAGACTGGCTTCCAAATACAAGATGCAGCTGCACGATTCTCGTCAGGAGGTGCAGAACTTGAAGGCTCAGCTGCTTGGTTCCACAGAGCTGCGGGTAAGACATTAGCTGCAAGTAAGGTAGCAATTTCTGGTTTGTAAATAGTGAAATATTATCTGATCAATAGAAATAAAATTTCAAAAATTCTTTTATATTATCATTCTGTTACAGGTGCCACATTTTTAATTGAGGCTTGTTTTTAAAAATTCTGTCTTCCCACTAACACTTAAGTGCAACTGTATGAGAAATAAAATTTTAACTCAGTAGATTTTAAGGAAACTTCAATGACTCAAATCTTCATCTTGAATGAATGATTTATCAAAATATAACTATTAAAAAACCTCCTATTATCATCTATCGCATTTACCTGTTTAGGCTTTCATATGTGATAGTTTAAAATTTCCATTTTAAGTATTAATGTCATGGAAAGTTTAAAATGCTGTCTGAATGGTATGTCATATGCTGCCAAATTAGAAAAAAAGAAGCTTCATTTTTTCATTTTGTTTCTAGGCTCGCACACTCGAACAGCGCAAGGATATTGAGGAGCTTGCTCGCCAGATAGACGAATTGGAGGAGGTTCGCAAGCGCCAGTCCCATAAAATTTCTAAGCTGAAAAGTGAAGTGGAGACTACGGAGTCCAGCATGCAAGAAACAAATTTAGCACAAGAAAATGCCGTTCAGGCCCTTAGCAGTGAGCTACGCACAACCAAGAATGCCCTTGATGCTGTCAAATACAGAGAAAAACAGGTACACTTTATGTCACAGCCAGACACACCTCTAGATTTCTTTAGAAATCTGCACTTTTCATGTTCCAGAGAAGAGTAAATTAATAAAGTATCATGGTTAAAAAAATGCCTTGAACTATGAATAAAATTCTCCTAGCTATATTTCTATAGCCCTTGTGCCTGTTAAATCCATGTTATGAACAGTTTATGGCTTCAAATGTTATCTGAATATCTTACATATTAACTTATTATGTGTTACATATTAGAGTACATGTAAATAAAATATACCTTAAGTTGTTGGGTTTTTTTAAGGCAATGAATTAAAAATATTGCAAAATAACAATATTTAATGTTTTGAATTAACCTTTCTTAATTTTCAGCAATTTCTTAACTAGTTAATGTGGATGTAAGGGCACATATTTTATAAAAGTCCTATAATTGTTACTCTTCATTTTACGCAGTCATTTGTCCTTATCTCATGAAATTATCGAATATCACTTTATTCTAGTACTATTTCTACACAACTTATGTTGCCTCTGCATCAAAACGTATCTTAAAATTAAAAGCATGAATTATTTAAAAAAGTGTAACTTAGCCATAACGCAATAATTATTTTTCTCTCCAGCTGATTGATTTCCGCACTGTAGTGGCACGGATGCTTGGTCTCGACATTGAAACACTGGCTATTCCGGACTACGAGGTGATCACGCGGCTTGAGAAACTGATCCAGGCCCACCACACGACAGCCTTCACCACACTTTCCCTAGAGGAAGCCCTCCATGACGCCCAAGACAGTGCCGGGCCACTCTCAGCAAACTTCCGCCGCACCATCGAGGCTGCTGACCCAGTGGTTCACCGGTCTCGAGAGCGCAACCGTCGCAGGGCTGCCAGATTCCGAGGCGGTGGTATCATGAGGGCACGATCTGTGTCCCCAATGAGAAGAGATCCACGGGTTTATTAGTTTAAAATCTAATTTTTTAAATTTTCTTAATAAGAAAGGATATTCGACTCTTTGACTTATGCTCTTTAAAAGATATACTGTGATATTGCACATATCCAAAAAATTTCGTAAAAAAGCAAATTTCATATATGAAATATTGAATTTATTACAAGTTTATATTATCTCTTGATTAATCTTGAAAAATCTAGGAATCCTTATAACACATTTGAACATTCATAACCATCATATCTACTTTTTTAAAAGATGAGCAATTATCATTCATGTCAACATGCTAAAACCCATTGCATCAAAGTAATTTCCTAAAATACAGAGGGTTTTCACACCATGACTGCAAACTCATTTTGTAGGAAATTGTGTATTTTTACAAATATTTCAAGTTATAGTATAATTAAACAAGGATTCATTTCACTAAGCTCAAAAGCTGTAAGATAATACAGATAATAATTTTGCTTTCCAATGTTAATAAGACACATTTTTGTTAAACTTAGTTTTTATGCCTCTCATGTACTTAACTAGTAATCAAAATATTGTACTTCTCTTTTCATTGCTATTACTATAAATGTTGTGATCTTGAATGTCTTAGAAAATGTTAATAAATTTAAGAAATTTTTACTACCAAAAATGTGATGGCAGCCCTTTGCCTGTGTTCTTATTGCCTTGGAACCTCATTAATACAATAATGACTGCCTTGCTTTGTGCCTGTTTATATACTCATGGCAAAAATAAAGTTGTGAGCCTATGAATATAAATGTACAGGTTTCAATTGCATATCTTGCAGCTATATATACAGCAATGCCAGCACAAAAACATCATCTTAGAAATCATTTTTACGGCAAGAAACCCTTTTTTTACTGGGCTAGATTTTATCAAAATGCACATTCATGACTGTTTAGAATGAAAAAAACAGCGATACCAACCAGCCATTTTGTCTTTATAAAACACTTAATTGTCATTAGCATTACAAAAGTTCCATGACTTTCTGTTATCTTTTCCTTCAAAATACCCTGCGTGTTTCAAGGAGAAAAAAGTGGGGGAGGGGATTTTCAAATTTAAGGGTGTTTCTTTGAACATTGATTTGACATTGTTTGTTTTTTTTTTAGTTTATATACATTTAGTTTTATATTTGCTATTGTTTAAGCACCAAAACACTATGTAAAATATTGTAGGAAAAAAGCTGAGCACTTTTCTTGTTATTGTAATAATTTTTCAATTTCCTTATTTATGTTTAAAGGGTGCCATAGTAACAGTCAGTTAAGTGAAATGAATTGTGGTATTGGTTACACACTTGTTAGGATTAAAATGATGCTCTCTGTATTTAGAAAAGTCCAAGTTTTGTTTGATACAACCAAATTTGACAAGAGTTTCAATCCCCATTCAAGCGTTGAAATATCTGCCTTAAATCTTTTATTCTTTAATTTTTACAAATCTGTTCTGAAGTAAATGTATGACAAAATTGAAAAGCCTTGTGAACGCTTAAAGAAAACTGATGTTTTTTTTTTTTTTGTTTTTTTTAAATTTGTATGATCTCAGATTTTGGGTTATATTGTAGTTGCTTTATTTCTCAAATGTATGTTCTATACTTCTTTGTTTTTATTCCAGTTTTCATACAAATTAATTGATAATACATTGTTATATTTCATGTATCTCACACGTTAACATGTGATTTGTGTTTACATCTTGGTTATGGGTCTATCTAGTTTGAACGACATTTGGTAGATGACAAAGGGTGGGCAACACAATTTTTAATGTAAAGAAGATACAATATTCCTCCCTTTGCTTAGGTGTACAAGTTAATGTTAAACTCTTCAATTCTGAATAACCATGATGAATATTCTTTTGAATTTTTTGCTATTGCCTTTGTCAGTTTACTGGCTCTATTGTTCTTTAACTTTGTTCATATTAAGCAATTAATAGTTCATGTATACATTTACAAATCTTAACTATAATGTCTTAATTAATTATTGTATCATGTAGTTAATAAAATATGTACGGAAAAAAAAGTGTTAAATACCTTTTATATATTATCTGTGAGAAGACATCAGAAAAAGATTTCCATTTTAATGTGGTCTTTCACTTTGTAGCTTTTCTTTTTACTGAGTACATATATTTATAAAGATGTCATAGTTGGAGAACTGGGCACACATTTTTTTCTTTCTTTCTTTCTTTCTTTTTTTTTTTTAGTAATGCAAGTGGTAAAGTTAAAATTCAAATCTAAAAAGAAGAAATCTAAATGAAAAAAAGGAAGAAAACGCAAACCTTTTGCAGCCGATAATTTTATTCACTATTTTGGCATCCAGTTTCTCATGTTCTAACATGTATAATATTAATGTACAAAATTAAAGTGCACACTATAAAAATGATCTATCCCTTGCATAAGTTTTAAAAAATCAAATATAATCGAATTTTAATCTGCTCCAGCTCGAATTCTAATTTCTCAATTTCTATGATATTTAACAACAACATAATACTTATGTCTTAGCTTGTGTGGCTAGTACATGTTTAGAGGGACAAATTGTAAAGAAGCCTTTAAAGTTGAGGGATTTCAAATGATCATGATATATGAATATTATTTATGACAATTAGGTCTTGCACCTACTACTTCACGCAAGTCTCATGTCACTTTTATACATTCAAAGACATTGTGAGATAGGTTTATTTTTTCTAGGCTCTCTTTTTTTGGAAAATATATTCATTGAAGAATTTTCTGAGAGCCAAAATCAGACTTACGATAACTGGCAGCATGACATATGATTAATTCCAAGTAAATGGTAGCAATATTATTGCTTTTGAACATTTTGCACAAAAGTGTATTGCAATTCCTATGTAGCCCTAGTATATGTAAATCTTTTAAGATATAAAGCTTGACGGGAAAAAAACTGAAAGGTCTGGTGAAACATGTACGGTATGATTTTTGTCCTTCTCTTGGTGAATCTATAAACTGATGCTATAAACTGATGAGTCAATACTGAACTTTGTCTATAAAATAACAAAGCAACAAATGTTTTCAGAAAGTATATAACTTCCTTTAGAAAAAAAAATGATTATGCAAAGCCAACCTATGTCATTATTTCAAACTTATATAGGCGGACGGGTCTATGTTAAACCCTACTCATTCTATTCTGATCTGCTAGAAAAATCGAAAAGGCTTGAGATGAACAGAAAGACCAAAGTAGCCAATTTAAATTGGAATACAAAACACACGAAAAAACGAAAACAATGAAATTAACTTACACGAATCATTCAATTAGTTCAGTAGGAATCTGTAATAGCTGATATAATCATGGGCAGAAAAACAGTGAAATTTCTGTGTTCAATATCATTGTAAGTCATATGCTATAAAATCACATGCAAATATTTTTACAATAAAGCTTAAAACCAATACTTACACAGCAAATAAAATGTTAATACAGTATGATTCTCACTCTTTTTTAAAATAAATTCCCAAACATGTAAATGTATCAAAATCATGGACATTCATATTAAATCTGTTTGACAACTGAATTGGTAATGGAGCTAAAATGCCCAAAACATCAAGTTGCCATTAATGGAGGAGATAGCAGCATGCCAGAGACTGAAGTGAGTGAAGAGACCTAGCATGAAGAACTAAGGATATAACACTGCAAGCTATTGGATTGATATCATATATAGTTATAAATAATGAGGATTGACTAAGAAAGATATAATGATGAAGGTTGAAGAAACAATGCCAATAAATGCACAAAGATCCTAAATATGCAATTAGGGTTGGTTAACTTTGCAATATTTTCACTATTTATTTTAGTTGTAGATAATGCTGAGTTGGTTTTTTGTTTTTGTCTTTTTGGGGGGATTGTTCTCTTTTTAAGTTGAGAGGATGTTTCTTACATGTGCCTGAAGCCAACATGATTTTTGTATCACGTGTTTACCTCAATGTCCATCTTTTCAAAGAACAAAAATATTATGACATATTACATTTTCAAAAAATCAAAGACAACAGAAAAGATGGAACAATCAAACCCCTCTAAACATATCTAAATTTGAATTGGACAATAAGCTGGACAGAGACGGATATCCTGCAATGTATCTAACTGCCTTTCATTCAGGAATTTTTTGCACCATTGTACAAATGCGTTTTGAAGAAAAACATGACCATAGTACAAAGAAAGTTATGGCATTGAGTCTTGTAAAGAAAAAGTAAAACTTAACTAATTTTTGCATTGAACAGTCATAAGGCAAATCTTTTTAGGGGTGAAAGGTGATCAACTGAAAGAGGAACACAAACTAATTTATAGCACCAAAAAGTTCTCATTGAGAATCATATTACATTTAATAATCAGCATAGACACTCTACACAAAAAGAAACAATATGGCATTAAATCCATAGCAGCATGCACAAAAAATTAAACTGTCCCATATTTTACTCTTAAACTTGCTTGTTTGCTGCTTTATTTCACATTTGTTAAATACAAGTGTTGTACTTTATTTGTTTCATGAATTTTAAGTATTGCCATAGCCTAAAACTCTTTAAAGAAACTTTTTTTTTGTTATTTGGATTCCCAGAATTACATATTAAGGAAAGTTTGTGAATCAAAGAGATTTGAGCTCTAAATAAAAATCACCATCAATCTGATTTCAATGAGATTGATGGTTTTTCTGCTCAATATTTTCCTATTGCTATGAATCATGTTCATTTGATAAAAGTACCAAGAATGATAAATATCAAAGTTTCCTTATCATTTCAGTTATGAAATGGTGTGGAAATCTGGACTTATTCAAATACATTAGCCAGATACTTTTAAGGCACATAAATAGGAGATAGCACTGTTCACACAGTAAATGAACCGAGTATTCACTGTGTGAACATGTTTATTCTGGTCCGTTGTCTTCCTCAATGCATGTGTGGGGCGTAGGCATGGAGTTGTGAGATGAAGTCACGAGCCACCGTGAGTGACATGGCTGGATCGAGGTGGATGTCGAGGAACATCCGGGTCTGCCACGGCGGCATGGACACGCCCACTCTGAGGACACGTGAGTTGATGGACCTGGTCATTGGTGGGCTTGCTGTCCATTGCTGGCCGCCTCGTCTGAACTGTAGAGAGCACCCAAGACAGTCAATCAGTGGTTGTGCTACTTCGCGCAAGTAAATATCTCCAAAATGTTTTCCAAATTTTATAACAAATGTCAAATTATCTCTAATATTGTAAAAGTTTATTCTGCACTTCCCCAATCTATGAGTATTTCAAAAACCCTTCTAAACATTCATTATATGCCCGTAGATTCCCTGAAATAAAAGGAAACAAACAAAAAAAAACAACTCTAAGAGATTTTTTTGCAGATTTCTGATAAGTTATTGCTATAGATTTATAAGTGTAAACACGTTTATTTTCCATGATGTCATCTAAACTAGAGACACATCTTTAACGTACAACATCCAATTTGTTAAGTTTACCCAGCTTGACTTACACTGAAACAAGAACAGCATGAAGGTTCCTTCTTGGTGATCTTTGTTTGCGCGGCTGTTCCGGTGCTGATCTCCATCTCAGCGCTGTGAAAGTTGGTCAGGGGGATGTTCTTGAAAGTTACATTGCTCCGCTTGGACACTTCCAACTTGTAGCCTGCTTGTTTCTTTTTACCCTCACCTTCGTCAAACGGTTCAAGATTTGCATCTGAACAAAACAAAAAATAATAACATATATATATAATATATATTTTTTTGGTTGCTGCTTGATAACCTTGATATATATTCTCTCTCTCTCTCTCCCTCTCTCTCTCTCTCTATGTGAGTGTTTCTCTCTTTATCTATCTATCTATCCATCTATCTATCTATCTATCTATCTTTACCTCTCCCTGTCTGACTGTCTCCCTCTATCCCTCTATGGCACTCTCAACACACGATTTAAAGTCTATGTAGACATTAACATCTCTATCTATCTATATATCTATCTATCTATCTATCTATCTATCTATCTATCTATCTATCTATCTATCTATCTATCTATCTACCGTATCTATCTATCTATCTACCTACCCACCTACCTAACTACCTACCTACCTACATACCTACCTACCTACCTACCTACCTATCTACCATCAAAAGACACATACATCGGCATCACTTCAAACGAATTCAAAACAAGATACAAGCAACACACATCAAGCTTCAGACTAGAGCATAAAAAATCAGCCACAACACTCAGTGAACTAATATGGGAACTAAAAGATAAAAATACTGAATACAAAATTTCATGGGACATCATAAAAAAAGCAGAAACCTACTCCCCAGCAAACGAGCGATGCAACCTATGCATTTCAGAAAAGTTTTACATCCTCAAGCTAAAACCAAGCCTCAACAAAAGAAGAGAGTTATACACAACTTGCCCGCACCGCTATAAACACTTACTCCAAAACTTCAAAGAACAAGCGCTAGAAAAAGGCGGGATTCACGCAACTAAACGCCAGTTACGCCCGACGCCCGAAGAGAGCTGTTGATGAAACCGCTCGAAACACATGTTTCGCAAGAAATGGCCGTAATCTCAAGGTAGGACAATACAAAGATATCTACCTATCTATTTATCTCTCCCTCTCTCCCTCTGTGGCCCTAATTCCTAGGTGATCTACACGACGCTATCCGTCCACATCTACCCACCTACCTTTCCCCTTCCTTCCATTCCCTCTCCCCCTAATGTAGACGTACCCGTGAACGTCTCTGTAGACAAGAACATGGCCCTCTTGCTGGTGAGACCCACTCGCCCCCGTCCATAAGGCGCGCGCAGGATGATCTTGCCGTCTATGTCCAGGAACTGGACGTGCATGTAGTAGAGCCAGCAGCTGCCCAGCAGGAACCGCTCGCCGTCCACGAGCATGCCTGGGTACATGGGAAGGGGTGGGGAAGGGAGTTAGAACAATGATTGGATACATAGATAGATAGATAGATAGATAGATAGATAGATAGATAGATAGAGAGAGAGAGAGAGAGAGAGAGAGAGAGAGAGAGAAGGAGAGACATTGATAGAGAGACAGACAGACAGACGTACAGACATACGTCCATAATAAGCCACAACGCTTGGATGTGTTATAGTGTCATCCCCTCCTCTCCCTGTTTCACTGTTTCTGTTCCTCTGACTGCCTATTTACCTCTCTGCTCTGTGTATGTCTCTTTATCTATCTATCTATCTATCTATCTATCTATCTATCTATCTATCTATCTATCTATCTATCTATCTATCT
>RQTK01000064.1:0-111083 GCA_003991915.1 Elysia chlorotica | reverse complement strand
CTGAACAAGGCAAATTTCCCCCCCCCCCCTCCCTCACACCTTAAGTCTCGTGTTTTAAATGTAAAAAACACAAATATAGGGTTATCGTATTCATGTACATAAAATTCAAGAAACTTTTTAAAAGACAGACATTAACTTTGTTTTTGTTGTTGATGCTGTTGCTGTTGCTGCTGCCATTGCTCCTGCCGCTGTTGTTGTTGTTGTTGTTGTTGTTGTTGTTGTTGTTGTTGTTGTTTCCAAAATGTTTCTACAAAAAAACCGTGATCTATTTGCAAGCGTATTAAACCTCACCATACCATACAGCCAGCTAAGGATCTTGTTTAGGCTGTTCAGCACAAAGTGTGCTATAATGATCTGCCAAGCGTTCGTTTCAAAAACTCTGAGAGCGTCTAAAGAGCTGGAGCGTTCGGCCTGAGTGTCCGTACATTTAGGCCCCAATTAGATAAGTGAGAGAGACGGGTGAAACCTGCCAAATTACTTCTACACATACACTCTCTTCAAATTATGTGGCATCACGAAATGACACGATATCCCAGACGAGCAAATGCCTGATAATTAGAACTTTCTTTAGCAATAGTTCGCTGTATCTATAGATTTAATGACAGCCGGTGACTGTTTGGGAAATGCCTTAAATTAACCAAATAACGTAACTAAAGCTGGGGACTTCTTCCACGTTTAAAAAATTAATAAGCTAGTTATCTCTACAACTTATCCATTGCCGCTTTGATAAGAAAGCATCGGTGCATTTTTACTCAAAGTATAGTTGTAACTTTTAATGTGCCTATCAAGGTTATTGAAACTGCTTACGACTAGTTTTCTAAACACTCATATCACACTATCATTTTTAATCTCTCTCTAAATTGTAACAACACAATAATATTATCATGAATTCCTCACCATCGTTAAGAGGTGAATTATTTTGATGGAATGAGATAAAAGCTAAACCTTTTCGAGTCGATATTTAAAGATCACTATTAGCATGCATTAACGTGTAAACACCACCCCCCCCCCCCCCCCCCAAAAAAAAAAAAAAAATTTAACAACAACAAAAATCCAAACAACAAAAACAACAACAACAACAACAACCAAGGAAAAAAATACAAGATGCACCCACTACCTACATTTTATTCATTTTTTTTAAAATTTATTTATTTATGCTACAGGGATTTCCATCTGTGTTAACCTTGCCTATTGATGTCTAGGTGTTAGATGCCAAGATAACACGCCTGCTACAGGCTGGTAGTCTTTTCACCCTTTTGATACTCCAGCAAGGGTCGATCTAGGGGTAACCCAAGTTTATTGGCAGGTGAGCGAGTGTTAACTTAGAGTTAAGCTCCAGCAAGGGCCGATATAGGGTAACCTAAGTTTATTGGCAGGTGAGGTGAGCGGGTGTTAACTCAGCTAAAGTTGAGCTCCAGACAAAGTCAGTAGCTGTAGATGAGTTGGTTTAACGTCGAACATCAGCATTACATATGTTATTGTCGACGGGCTCCAAGACTGACGTCTGACAAGTTTTATGTGCTGCCACACACGAGACAGGGCGGGGATAACATGACTCCTGTCTCAGCCAGTCACATTAAACTGACACCGACACAAGCAGTAGGGAGTGAAATAGCCACGGACCTTTTGCGTCGGACGCCGATGTTCTACCCCAGGGCCACCGCGCCTCCCCCCAGACAGAGGCAGATGTGAGGTTCTAAATGTCAGAACTGTCGGCTGGGTGAGTCAGAGGAGACACTGATGACTGTAATCAAGTTATTTTAGTCATTTAACCGGCGTGTGTGGGTGTGTGGGTGTGTGACAGGGGAGAGGGTGAGTGGTAGGCAGGGGTGAGTAGACAATGACACAGTATTCAGCAGCAGTTTGCAGATGGGGTGTTATAGTCGTTGTCTTGTTTTTCCTCTTCCAGTGCTTTGAACACCTGCTATCTTAAGTGTATCTCATCTTGACCTTTTTTTTAAAACCCAGGCTTGTGAGGAAATAATTATATCAACACGAATTTTTGTGTTGCACCTTTGCAGCTGTCTAGAAACTTAAAGTTTTCCCTTTTTTGTCTTTTCTTATCAGAAGAAAAAGTTACGTTTAGGTGAGTTTCCTGATTGTTTGTAATTACGCATGGTTAGACACCGTTTCAAGGTGAAAAAGGGTTGGGGAGAGAACGAGAGAGAGAGAGAGAGAGAGAGAGAGAGAGAGAGAGAGAGAGAGAGAGAGAGAGAGAGAGAGAGAGTCGCAGAAATAGAGGGTGAGAGACAGACGGACAGAAAAATATTTTATGAAATATATTTCGGTATAAAATTAAACACGACATTTGAAATAGAAGAACTGACTAATAAAAAATATTTTGAGAAGCTCATTACATAGCAAATAATATCCCAACAACCTTGAATTTCACGGAAAGATTACTTTCACAAACAGGCCTTGTGAGTGAGCACTACCTGCCAGTGCTAAAAACAATAATGCCTGGTTAGACAGAGCACAAAGAGGAGCGGGGCAGTACATAACATGGTAATCTGGCAATTAGAAACTTGCCGAGGCAGTCACAATTGCGGAGGTGAATAACCGGGCAAGATAGAGTGTGGGGAATAGTTTTCCTTTTTCTTCATGTTACGGACAAACTTTTTCTTATGGAAGCTTCAGTTATGAGTTTTTGGGTGGATGGTACCAAATTTGTGGAAATCTGACGACATCTTAGTATCCTGTTATTTATTATTCTAGTAAAACGGTTTGTGACGTGTGACTTTAATGCATAACTGTATGTACATAATAAATAAGCAAAGATGGCGATAATAATTATGACAAAAGTGACGAAACCACGGGTTATTGATTTTCCCTTATATTGTACGTAGTGTAGATGGCGATTGTAACGATGATATTAATTTTTGTGATGCTTGTGGTGGAGATGAAGAATGTTTCAAGTAGGAGACATTAAAGAGAAACTACAGGATTTTAATCTGTAGCTGAGGGCGACGGGCCTAAAGCTAAAATCTCAACCTCTTACATGCTGTTAAATTAGACAATACAGGAATTTCAGAATTTATCTGGATAGCGCATCATACTGGCTTGGATCATGCAAGTGGAAAACGGAGGCGGCCTGGCTAGTTGAGAATAGTATAATAATAACAAAATAAAAATAAAGTTTTGTTTCATTCATTTACCCTTTAAAATGGGGACGAGGTAGCTAAATGGTAGAACGTTGACTGAAATTCGGGAGGTGGTCCCCGGTTCGATTCCTTACAGGTTGGGTCGGTGTTAGTACATAATTATTATAAATAATGTCCTCATATATCTCTGTGTGTAGGATTTTTGCGGCCCACAAGACCGAAACGGATGAAGTAATAACGCCCCTTAAAAATGGTATTCTGATCGCTCATTGGCTCCGTGAGTCAAAGCTAGCGCTATGATTGGACACCGGTGCAGATTCCCTTACCAATCGGCATAGCTTCACTACTGGGTCAAGCTATCGCAGGGCATATTTATAGTTGATGGCGGTGACCAACCTTGCAACAGCTGCTCGTAGTTGAGGCTCTCTCCAGTCTTCCTGTAGATCTCCATGACATCCTGCTTGAGGAGAGAGCCCTCGTCCAGGACCTTGGTGTTCAGCTGGTAGAAGTCGGGGTGTAGCGTGTAGACCTTCTCCAGCGCGGCGCGAGCACCTGGGTTCAAATCCTGACGCTTGAAATCCTCCTCCTCAGCTTCTGTTTGCTTTAAAGTCTTTTTCTTATCGGCGCCAGGTATCTAAATAGAGGGAATGTACATGTCAAACAAAAAACAAAACAAAAAAAACACGAAATAAATATTTAAAAAAAACACCCTTAATCTCAAAAGCAACAAAAAAAAAACATAAACTAGAAAAAAATGACGAGATTCAGCAACAAAACGCTAATTGTGATGCCATAATACATTGAAGCACATTATAAAGTCTGCCATAATTTTTTTACGTCATAGGATTAGGAAGTTATGCAAAAGTTAAGCACTCAACTAAAATGATATCTCGTTTATAGCAAACATCTCTGGCACAGAGAATATTGTGCACGTTCTTTTGTGATGTATAAAAATATTTAGCAAAAGCTCCTTGCTGAGTACAAAAAAAGTTAAGCAAGTGAAAAAGAAAGACACAAATTAGACTTGGTACTAATATAATTAAGGATGCTTTAAAAATAGATCAATAAAGCAAAAGTGGGACATTAATTTTTTATTACGTGTCAAAGTATTAACAATTAAAACGCAAATCCTGCAATCTTATTTTCCAGAATGTTGATTAAAAAATTTGACTAAAGAAAAGCGTTAGTATAAGAAGAGAGAAAACCATCGTTCGATATACAGAAAGACTACCTCGTCAATTGACCTGCTCTTGGTTGACGTTTTAACGTTAGCTTGGGAACGCTCCTCACCTCCCTATGTGTTGATAAGCAGATCATATCAGGGATGAAATAGACACGTTAAGACGCACATCAAATAATATACAATTATCTATTTTTTAAAAAAGGTTGGTCGTACTCTCTTTGACAGAGCGTCGGGAATCAACAGTTAAGGTCTTGTTTTTTTTATTCTACTTGCAAAATTACAAACAAAACAAATAAACAACAAAAATAACACATACACACACTCACACACAAAACACGCCGGAACAAAAAACCACCAACCAACTCTATTACTCGTTTTTACATTCCTTGAACAGATTGTTATTTTATTAAAACAATGCAAGTTCAGATGATTAGTATAACATGCATAATATAAGCTGATCTCAGGAAAGTGTGAAGTAAAACACAATTGTAAATAATATATTAATAAAGAATTATGATCGCATGCAGTGGGCAAAAATGTATATCACTTAGGGGTTCCTAAAATTGCTAAATAAACACATATTTTACAAACGGTATAAATAATATTAATACATGGACAATGCTAATGTTATTTCCTTACTTGCCTTGGTTGTATAGTTATCTACTACAGTCAATTTTAACAAATAAATGCATATAAAATAAAGTGGATGCTATAGCACGTTAGGTTTATAACCTTTACTAACCTGTGTAGTCACATATAGGTTGGTATCGTTGGGGACTGTGATGACGGGCTTGTGTGCCTTAAAGTTGTTCTGTTTGTCTGTTGAGGCGTTAGACATTGTGGTAGTCGTCGTCGCCGATGAAGATGACTGAGATGCCGATGATGTGAAAGAAGTGGTGGTCTGAAATGGCAGTAGACACAGCTTGATGTGAGATAAAGATCTTTTGTCTGTTGCATACAAATATATATGTTTTGACCGTATCACACAAGCGCAACACACGCGTTCTTGTAATAGTGCAGTTGGGGTGTTCAAGCTACGAACGGACTAGAAAGAGAGAATCAGTTAGCTTGTCATAAGTCTTAATCCAGAATATACAGAGAGAGACATAGAGAGAGAGAGAGAGAGAGAGAGAGAGAGTGATGAGAGAGTGAGAGAGGGGAAGAGATAGAGACAGAGAGAGAGAGAGAGAGTGAGTGAGTGAGTGAGTGAGTTTGTAGAGAGAGAGAGAACAGAGATACACGAGTATCTTTCATGCACCAAACCACAAGCCTCGTTACGAAATTGTTGGCAAAACCAATTGTTGAAATCTGTAAAGGTTACTACACCGATTATCTCTCATAACTTCAAACATTCGACAAGTAAAAAAAGATAATGGTTATGGTAAACTCTTGTGTTCCTTTTGCCACCAGCCCTATAATTTTTTTGGATGGATAGATATACAAATTTGTTACAGCCAAAATTGCTTGCAAAAGTTTTACAAACACCGATTCCTCTTCCCTTTTTATTCATTTATTGTCTCTGTGACTGTTTCTGCTGCCTTTTCCACTACCGCTACTACCACTATTACTACAACAACAACAACAACAACAACAACAACAACAACTGCTACTACTACTACTACTACTACTACTACTACTACTACTACTACTACTACTACTACTACTACTACTACTACTACTACTGCTGCTGCTGCTGCTGCTGCTGCTACTACTACTACTACTACTACTACTACTACTACTACTTTTTTTCTCTCGTCTTTCTCTGGAGAAGATGACCATCTTCATCAATCATCATCAGATCTGAGGAGTTGGGTCGTCAGTGCGTTCGAAGATGACTGATGAGGCCAATCCGAGCTCTAAAATATCTGTTGCAGTGGGACAGAGCCATGGCGCAGCAGTAGCTTGAGGAGTTGGATTGCAGTTGACTCGGGCCTTGCGTGCTGCTCGTTTGGTCTTCGCTGCATGTAGACACTGATGTTCATATACATTTGCTCCCTTGGTGACTGCTTCGCGCCAAGCTAGTCAGTCTTGAGCAAGGACCTCCCACAGCGTTGAATCAATGTTGAAGTCTTTCATTGACGCTTTGAGCGTGTCTTTGAACCTCTTCTTCTGACCGCCGTGAGAACTACCTCCTGACTTCAACTCACCATACAGGATGCGCTTTGGGAGGCGCTCTTCTGACATCCTGGACACATGGCCAACCCAACGGAGCTGTGTATGTCGTAAGAGGGGGAAGACGCCAGGCAATCTTGACTGTGTCGGGGACCTTGTTCTGCCAATTGACTCTAACCAGCTTGCGGAGGCAGAAGAGGTGGGAACGATTGAGTTTCTTTGCATGTCTTTGATAGACAGTCCAGGTCTCACTGGCGTACAGCAGTATGGAGAGGACAAAAGTTCTATAGACTTTGATTTTGGTAGTCTGCCTCATACACTGAGAATCGTAGCCTCCCAAAAGCAGCACTGGCTTTTGCGATGCGGCCGTCGATCTAGTCATCAATGTGAACATTTCGGGACAGAGTGCTTCCGAGATATGTGAACCTGTCCACTACTACCAGCTTCAACTACCACTACTACTACAACTACTACTACTACTACTACTACTACTGCTACTACTACTACTACTACTACTACTACTACTACTACTACTACTACTACTACTACTACTACTACTACTACTACTACTACTACTACTACTACTACTACTACTACTACTACTACTACTACTACTACTACTGCTGCTGCTGCTGCTGGTACTCGATTTGAATCATGACGCTTTAACAATGTTTTAAGCACCACAGATTACCGGGTTGAAATGGTTATCATTCTAAAATGTTAATTCAAGACAGCCCTATCGAGCATCCTGTCCAAGGCATAATTATTGTTCTACTTCACCTGGGTTGTATTTGCATGCAGTCTTCTTAAAACAGACACATGCTCAACCTTTAGATCGTTGAAGAAGTATTTACTTACGTCTGCTTTAATTCGTTTTGAAGAATCTTAAAATAGATAGGAATTCGACAACCATGTGAATCGTATTGTACGGTGTTTCTTGGCTTGGATGTTTCTTTTGATATCCCTCTTTTTTTAAATTTGATCTTATCCTCCCTTTTTGCTTTATTTAAAAAAAAATCCTGGTACACCTTAACTAAACTAAACCATTTGCCATAAATACCTCCAGCAAAAGGGTTTAGATGGCCTCAGACTAGAGCAGTTTTCAAGTACGATTTCAAGTTCAGTCGAACCACAATAGGGCTCACCTGTCAAAGATAAACTGATTTTGTTCCTCTGTGATTAGTGAAATGTGTGAAAAGCTTAGATTCTTTTTAGACCGTTTTTATTATTCAACTGTATCGCTCGTATGGTCGTGTTTATTCATTTAATTATGCCCGATTGCTCTTTCTATTCTGCAGTCTTCATTTTACAACCGTTCAGCATTTAGCTCTTGGAAATCAACGACCCATTTCTCTGATATGAGTATAAAGAATACTAAAACATGCACCTTGAGGATGTATCTATTATTATGAATTTTGTGTTTGAAGTTAGTCATGGCGTCTCGTAATGTTTCAGACCAAATGTTGATCCACAAACTCTCTTTTGAGAAAAACTCAAGACAAACTATCACGTAAAATAATGCTGGCGTTCTCTCTGAGATAGTGTTTATGTGCACCATAGCTCTGAGTTCTTATCTATAAAACGTATAAGTGTGTATCTCGTTTTTTTGTACTGTCTATAATATCACTAACAGCTGGCATCCCATTCTCTGTCCTATTTTTTTTTTCCTTTTCGCCTTTCGCTCCATCTTACAACATCCTTCCTAATTTTTCATCTCCCACTCTCCCTCGTATCTGTTTTTTTTTTGTATTGCGTTTTCACTCAGTTCCCTAAGCTACCTTTAAAAAGAGTTTTTTAATTGAGTTGCACACGTACCTGATAATGCGTAACAGAAGTGCATGTAGAGATTGAGTTTAAAAGAAACAAAAGTGGTTTATTTACTTCAAGTATACATACTGTCTGCCTTTTTTCTGTTGTTTTCCTAGCCCCCAATTTCTTACTCTCTTTCTTTGGCCTGTGCACAATACAGGTACAGCACACAGCACAGAGGTGGCAAGGCATTGCTTTTTCGTCAACGCATATTTTTGTATTGACATAAATCATGTCTTGGGCCATTCTAAGTGTTTTAATAGAAAACATAAATTATGACTTCAAATTACATGTCTGAGATTTCGGTTCCTATTCTCCTGAAAATGTTCTGCATTCATATTCCTATTTATTCATATTCCCAGGATTTGAATTTTTAATTTATCAAAAAGAAAGTATATAGGCTATGTCTCCTTAAAATGCTTAGCAGGTAAACGTAATCCCGAATGCTAAGTGTAATGTTAAATATAAATATGACTGCGAAGAAGGCTATGACATGTGGTGGTGCTAGGAGCTGTGCTGATTTTGGTTTTATGAGAAATATCATTGTAGATAAACTATACTCATCACAGTCTTATAATTCAACTTGACTCCCACAATGTAACGATAGCCCACGCTGAGAACCAGTGGAGCAACGAGATTCATGGACACTCACTTCTCAGTTATGATGTCCGATGTCTACTTATTACAGTGTTGATATATGGTTTATGCCAAACGGCAAGTTTATATAAGACGTGATCTCACAGTGCATGAGGCTACTCCAGGGGCTAGCTGTATAATATCTACCTGAGCAAAGCAGCACTCTATGCTGAGTCTAGGTGAGCTAGCTGTTTCTAGCAATTCATAACTGTGGCGCTGAACGTATAGCCGTGGGGTGAGTGATCCTACCTGGCATGTTTGCTCACCCAGCGCCTGATAATGCAATTATTGCCTTCTTCAGGCGTGCGAAATGATCTATAGCACGGAGGTTCAGTTTGTCTGCAATAATGAACCAAGCCATGCCTGGTGATTCCTCGACCTTTACGATAAAGGCGCTGTTTACCTTGCCTTAAGCCCTTAAGGATATACATTACTATTTCTTGAAGAATACTCGTATAGTGATAATAATGTACGCGCATGCGTTTAATAAATTAAACCAACTTGTATTCTTAGATTCACATTATCTAACACATACGTGTTTTTTTAGTTCTGATCTGAAGCGTGAACAGAGAAATTATGGTTGCCACATGAAACACTCAGCTTCGCTGCATTTCAGCGATACGATAACCATGCGCAGATCACGTGCATGTCTGCTAGTTCACATGAGGCTGCTCTACATGACCTTACCGAAAACAGATAGTCGTCGTCGATATTTACGGACTGCCATTTCATTATTGATATTGCTTCGGCGACTATTATAAGACACAATCACAGACGATAATTTGATAATTGGCAGTGGACAATAATTACAACACAATTAAAAACAAAAATCAATCAAAACAGTGGACGGCGATATGACAAACAAATGAAAAACTGAGTGAAACTGATTTTTAAGAAGGTAAAGGGTGTGGTAAAAAGATCACCTCAAAAGGGGACTACATGCAACGAAGCTTAGGTGCAGTTGGTATATCTATGGTTATAAGAGGTAAGGATGTGACCATCAAATTATTCGCTGTAAATGCGATAGAAGAGCCAGGTAATGGAAAGCGAGGAAGAAAAACAAAAAGCAAAGGCAAAGGCATCTTAATTTCAAAACATTAAAGAGTGAAATCTAGGCTACTGAATTGTCTATTTAAAACTCCTTAGAACTGGTAAATGTTTTTTGAACTCAAAACTGTGGGAATATAACACATAGTCTATACATCATCCCAGCTACATTTTATACATCTCCTTGTCTATTCATTCTCTTTACAAATTGTTTATCAAAGAAAACAAAAGATTGCTGCACCTTCTCTTACACTCATGCCCAAGGCGATAAGGCTTGAAATTATCAGCCAACTCCAAAAGAAACAAAAAGTTGAGCTTTGGATGAAAATACCTGCCCATCATTTTGCGCACGAAGTGCCGAGATAATGGCGTCTGGATTGAATTACTCACGTTGAAGTTACTTGTGGGTGAGTTTTATATCAATTTAGTTGCACATGTATTTTCAAAATAGCTAGCATGTGAATCGTTGGATAAGAGACGGAGGGGGGACTGCATTTTCTGTGATATTTTGATATTATTCTATATCCATATCTTGGTCTAAAGACTTAAATGATTTATACTGCCTAAAAAGAAAACAGCTGTCTAGCGCTCAATTTAGTGTTAAATTTACATGAAAGAAGTTATTCAACGTCATTTTAAATACATTAGACTGAATTTCGTAACTTTCTCATGACACTTTTTATCTTTTGTATCTTAAAACTTTTTTGTTAGTGTTGTTCAATGTAGGCCCTAATTAATTATTTTAAAAGAAATTTAAGGAAGGGTCAATCTTATTAGCATTAAAATTCATACAATGAAGTAAAAAGCATCATATAACGTTTTTAGCCCCCCAAAAAGTAAATAAATGAAAAAAAATGTTTTAATTCATAAAAGCAAAAACAAACAGCCATGTTCTTTGCGCTTTATCCGTAAACTATAAAATTGATGATCACTTCGACGAAGATGCTACCGGTATTTCGTGTAATTTCAAATCTAACATTTAATCTTCTTGTTGTGTTTTTTCAAAGAAATTTAAGGAGGGATCAATCTTATTAGCATTAAAATCACGCAATGAAGTAAAAAGAATCATAATTTTAACCTTTTTAGCCACCCCAAAAAAGTAAATAAATGAAAAAAGAAATGTTAATTAATAAAAGCAAAAACTAGCATCGACATTCTTTGGGCTTAATCCGCAAGCTATAAAATTCATGTATTTTCAAATCTAACATTTAATCTTCTTGCTGTGTTTGACACAGAATAAAAACCAACATGTAATATGGTTTCTATACAGTTTTCATTTTGTAGGCCATATTATTTTAAGTTTTTTTTTTATATATGTAAACCAAGGAAAAAAACAAAAACAAAAAAAACGACTGTTTGAGATATTTTAAAAACTTTTTCGGGGAACAAATTGAGTTACCTTATTATTATATGATAAGATAGAAGATGTGTTAAAAATGTTCACGTTATGTGTTGTAGGAATGTCCATAACAACTGACATTGTTATTTAAAGGCTTGCTTAGGCATTATCAATTTACAGAAATCCTGTGAGCGGTTTCCATTATTTGCTGATGCTCTACATTGACGCCTACCATAATTATTGGGAAAAGATGCCAAGCGATACTAGGTCAAAGGTGTTTATTCTCTCCAACCAAATCGTCTGCAGAAACCATTACCTTATTCTGCTGGTGGAGACAGTAGGGGCTTTGCGATTACGTCCCCCGTGACAAAAACGAAGACGATAGGTAAGCGAATTTGCACCGGCGTCCAATCGTAGCTCTGTTAGAGACTTACGGAGCCAATGGGTGATCCCTAAATCCCGTGCCTAAGGGGCGTATTTATGTCATTGATTATCATCGTGTGGATCGCAAATCATGTAGTATTAAGAGAGTGGTAAGGAAGGGGAGGAAACCCTGCTGTGCAATTCGCAAGGCAAATCAGGTGGCTGGAGTGGCTTTAAGCTTGCCAGTTTATTTAGATTACGAAAGAATTGGGTTATAAAAAGAGCATAAAGAAGACAGGAAGAGTGAGAGAGAGAAGGGAGGAGGAAGGGAGAGAGAGGAAAACAGAGAGAGAGAGAGAGAGAGAGAGAGAGAGAGAGAGGGGAGGAGAGAGGGAGGAGGAGAGAGAGAGAGAGAGAGGGAGAGAGAGAGAGAGAGAGAGAGAGAGAGAGAGAGAGAGAGAGAGAGAGAGTTATACATACTTACATACATAGATACAAATTAACGTACAGACTGAAACCAGCACACAGATACACACAAAAAAAACAGAGCAATATAAAAGATTGGGGCCAGGAGACGTGTGAATATGTCTGTCCCCGCAGTTTTTAGCGGCCGCAAATTTTGGTCCATCCGCAAAAAATCGCAAATTCGCCTATTTTGACGAAATGTAAAGAATAAATCATAAAAATACTGAAACTTCAAAACCGGCAATGAACACACAAAATGGGTGCATGTTCAATAGACAGTCACATTTTTCTCCCTAGAAAAAGAAAAACTAAAAAAGCTCTTTGAACTTCTTCTTTTCTTGTCTCTTTCTCTCACTAATACGCCAGCTTTCTTCTCTTCCTTTTCTTCTCTCTCTCTCTCTCTCTCTCTCTCTCTCTCTCTCTCTCTCTCTCTTTATATAAATAATAACACTTGACATGGATAAAAACAATTGAGGTGTAACTAAGGAGCTGTAGAGAGATTGGTGTACATGTATACCCTTTTACTTTACTTTATGATGCTCTGAGCTGAGTATGTGAGATTGATTTTCCATACATAAGTTTACACACTGTTTTGTTTTCCTGAACATTCTCTTTAATACAAGGTGTTATGAATATGTATGGCCAACATGACTTCTAAAATCTTATGGAAAGCCGTCTTCGTTCACCATTTTATCATAATCCGTAAAAGATAATCGAAATCGAGAGTAAAAGCTGCAAAGAAACATCTGGTTGATAAACCACAAGTCAAAATTTTACACTATTTTAGAGAAAGAAGTTTACAAATATGTATTTTTTTTCCTTAAAACAAAAATAAACTGTTTAATTTGAGAAAAGTTTATGCCAAACTTTTAACTGAGCTGTTTGTGTTTTTCTTTTGAAATTTAGAGACAAAATGTTCGATATAAATAATGGTTCACCGGAAGTAAGGACGCTAATGATTATGCCTATCGGCATAAATAATTATTGATTTCATCACTCGGCTTTCAAATTATCATCAACCATGATTTCGTAAGCACTAGCATTACAATATTCCCAGTTTTTCTGACCCGTGTGACTTCCCGGCTTTGACATTTAAAACTGCAGTGCAGAAGGCGGGAGATTCTAGAATTTGCCAAGACGTGTAGGAAGCAGGAAACCCATACGTCTCTCAGACGGTATGGACCGGTAGTTTGGACCCTTGTCAAGATTTACAGTTCTGTAAGTGCGAGCAACCTAAGTGACAGTGCCACAAGACTTGCTGCTGACTTGCTGAACTTTGAAATGTCCAATAATACACCTGTTGCTGCTTAGTGTTTGTCTTGACATTTGGATGTATCATTTTTGCCAGGAACACACTCCAACATGCCAGATCTGTTTCTGTATTGTTCCACTGTTTATTTTGTACTAACCTGTTGCTTTACTTTTAAAAGATAAGCTTTAAGAACCCTGATTCTGTAAATACTCTGTCTTTTCCCTCTCTCTACTCTTTAATTGTACCTCAACCAGTTTTACCCACCTCTTTACTCTCCTTGTGATATCCCAACTTTTCTCTTTCCTCGTTATGGATCCAAAAGATTGATCACTCTAAAGTTTTCAAACTGATTTTTTTTCCTCTTGGTTCAAAAATTATTACTTACAATCAATAACTAATATTCAAGGCTTTGAAGTAACAGATTTATTATTACATACAATGGTATGGTTTCGGCTTAAACTCCATCTTGGTTCGGGTTTTCTTTGATTTCAGCTCAGGGTCGAGTTCTGCTAATGCAAGAGAGATCAAATACGTCTCACACAAACTGTAACAAGGATTTCAAAAGCTGTTATACAGAGAGCTCATGAGGTATGTAGAAGGTATAAGGTAGGCTCTAAATATATAGGTATGGCTTTAACCTTTACCCTGTTCCCCTGTGGCGATACAGCCTTGTACTTAGAGTGCTTCAGATTAAAGATCAGAACGTTTTGGAGCATTCCGAATTCGAAAACTATACTCAGCATTCTGTTTACTAGACTTGCCTTTGTGTTCTTGCAATTAGCATTGGTGGCTCTACATTGGTTTTATACGGACAGCAACTTAAATCTTGGATACATGACTGTACTAACAATGATATCCACCTGAGGCAAACCAACGTTTTCACCTTATTGTCATCTGGCATGTCATACTACGGCTCATAAAATAACCACACCGAAAGCAGCTCGAATGTTTATGGATCTCTAGCTCTCCGTTAGAGTATTCAATGTTTATTTCTGTGATGGTCGAGGGGCTGATTCCCTCAACCAGACCTCTTGTTCAAAAGCGCCTAATTCGTGATACATCTCCACTTTACAGTCTTTGTCATCTACTTGTTACCTAGTATGAACTTGTGTTTTAATCGTTATGTTCTCCAACATAAGCCCTTAAACATAATATTCTATCATGGTGTGTGTCTTTCGTCGCCAATCTCTTATTTTATTTTGAGCTCTTTATAATGCTTGTCTTAGTCCTTTTTTGCCGTTGTCTTACTTCTCGCAGGTTATTTGTATGAAATGCTTCTTACGCGACATGACATCATGATTCCTGTGTATCTGATTTTCCTAAATGTACCTCAATCTCCACTAACAGTTTACCGAATATATTAACCTTACCTGTCGATCTACAGTATAATACTCCTTTCTATGTTATCGTAGCAGAAAAGGCCTATGAGTATTGATCAATATGTACTAGTTGATTGCCCTTTTTCTTGTCTTTTCATTATTTATTTAGATTATTCTTATCGTGTTATTTTTCTTGTTCTTGTTGGCCTAACTTTAATAAAAAATAGTTATAAAATAAAATAGATTGCCACGTGCCTGAGTGTGTATTCCCTTGAACAAATATATAGATTAAATCAAAACCATAACAACACACAGTACCACTGTGCCAGATAGGATTCGTTTCGAATGCCTGGTCTGAAAACAGAGACTTACTTCTCGATTTGGCGTGTGATTCCAAAAAAAAAATGTAATAGATAAGGATTTTATGTTCCAATTCCGAGATGTAGATCAGATTTAAAAAAAAGTAGTGCGCTTGTTTACTTATTCTCTCTTTTCCCTCTAGTTTTAGGCAAATATTAGATCACAAGATCGTGTTTCTTTTTTACCTGGGTGAGTAAAGGAAACTCTCAGAAGTAGGCTAAGCCAACCAAGCAGATAGTAACAACTGGATAAGGTAACATTCCAAAGATACCGGTGTTTTTATGATCACGGGAAACAATGTTACAAGATGCACTGGAAAACTATTAGGTATATATTTCGCAAAAGTGTGTAGAAGATATAATGTCTAGTGTGTGTGTGTGAGTGAGAGAGAGAAAGAAAGAGAGAGAGAGAGAGAGAGAGAGAGAGAGAGAGAGAAGGGGTGAGAGAGAAGGGGAGAAGGGAAGAGGAAGAGAGGGAAGCGAATGGAGCAATCTGATAAGCTTACTGCACTGTAATAATTATTTATAACCAAGGGAAAGGGACGCGGAAAATTGAGTGAAGGCAACTGAAAAGTGAGTTTGGTGCTCTACGGATCCTTGGAGGATTTAGAGAAAACCGCAGCATTTTTTGCCCTGGCAGGGATTGATTTGTAACACATCATCGGAGAACCAGAAGAAGAGGAAGGAGGTGAATCAAACAACCATCAACCTAACGGCTTGGTTTGTCATAGTTTAATTCATTGAATCGGACAATGTAATATTTTTCGTAAACTTTCTATAGGTAGCAGTATAGTTTAAGTCGATGCTGTGTGTAATACTTAGCCAGTGGGAGGGATCGATGAAGCCTCGTGAAATTCGTGGTATTATGTCACACAAATTACAAAATCATCGGATCTATCTATCTATCTATCTATCTATCTACCTACCTATCTAGCAATCTATCTTTCTGTGTACGTATCTAGCTATTCACTCATTATTATATATGCCATTTCCATCTCTTCCACGTTCTGCCAATATCTCATATTCAGGTGAAGATTGTAGGATTTAAAAAAAGGCTCCTGGCGCAAATTCAGAAGACTGGGACTAAGACCTAGACAAAACACCATAACTTTCGACTATGTTAGTACAGCATGTACCTAACGGCTTGCACAGTGAACCCAGCCCCATCTTGATTGTCTTCTCTTATCCCAACGTACCCACTCCTCTTCTCAGCTTACCTGCATTATACTTCGCAGCACAATTCTTCCTTAAGATGTGCAGGGATTATACGAGTTTCCTAAAGTCTATGCACACCCTGAGAGCACAATTTTTACACACTCAAGATTTTGGCATTTTATCCAAAAGATTCTTGTTTCGTTAACGAAGACTATGGTGAACCAACAGTTAGAAGAACTACTGAACTACTAGAAGATATTCTTTATAGGCATTTCAAAGGGAATGTTGAGGCTGCAGAGAACTGCACATACTACAAGATTTATCATGTGTATGTGCGTGTTTGTGAGTCATGTCGTGGGTGGAGATAGTGTGAGATAAATACAAAAGAAATTCAGTACCCATGATGCATTGATAGACATTAATTCAGGTAGACAGACAGCCGGGGTACACATAAATCGTTGGACAAGTGTAAAGGAGATAAAATAAGTATAATAATTATCAAATTAAATTATTATTATATAAGACTACTGGGAACTGAAAATATTACACAGCCTACTGAACCCAGCCCGACTTTATTTCCATTTCATCTATTAAAACCTAAAAAGATGGCCATATCGTAAGTTAGCGTTTGTTGGCTACACAAAGTATTTTGGGGAGATAATGAAAAACCAATTTGCATCGATCATAAGGTGGACAATTTTAATTTTGTATTGGGGTGAGAGCAACACTATTGCATGCACAGGGAAAGTTTCAAGTAAACTGGAGCAGCCTTTTTTCTGATCGCGAAAATTTAGGCTATTTTTTTAATATAGATGTATCTGTAGTAGTATAACTATGATGGATAAAATCTTGATCATTATTATTAACTTTATAAGAAGTACTGTTATTGATAATTTTGTTGCTATTATTATCGATCATCCTATATACAACAGTCGCTTGTATCTACCTTTATATCATGTCACTGTTAAAAATCACAAAAAAGAAAATAAAAAATTAAACAAGAACAAAAAAAAACCAAAAAAACAGGCACCTGCCACAAATTCAGAAGACTGGGACTAAGACCAAGACAAAACACCATAGCTTTCGACTATGTTAGTACAGTATGTACCTAACGGCTTGCACGGTGAACCCAGCACCATCTTGATTGTCTTCTCTGATCCCAACGTACCCACTCCTCTTCTCAGCTTACCTGCATTATACTTCGCAGCACAATTCCTCCCTAAGGTGTGCAGGGATTATACGAGTTTCCTAAAGTCTGTGCACACCCTGAGAGCACAATTTTTACACACTCAAGATTTTGGCCTTTTATCTAAAAGATTCTTGTCTCGTTAACGAAGAATATGGTGAGCCAACAGTTAGATCAACTACTAGAAGATCTTCTTTATAGGCATTTCAAAGGGAATTTTGGGGCTGTAACGAACTGCACATACTACAAGATTTATCATGTGTATGTGCGTGTTTGTGGGTGATGCCGTGGGCGGAGATGGTGTGAGATAAATAAAAAAGAAATTTAATACCCATGATGCATTTATAGACATTAATTTAGGTAGACAGACAGCCGGGGTACACATAAATCGTCGGACAAGTGTAAAGGAGATAAAATAAGTATAATATCACATCAAATTATTATTATATAAGACTACTGGGAACTCAAAATATATCCCAACCTACTGAACCTAGCCCGACTTTATTTCCGTTTCATCTATTAAAACCTAAAAAGATGGCCATCGTAAGTTAGCGTTTATTGGCTAAACAAAGTATTTTTGGGAGAAAGTGAAAAACCAATTTGCATGAATCTTAAGGTGGAAAATTTTAACTTTGTATTGGGGTGAGAGCAACACTATTGCGTGCACAGGGGAAGTTTCAAGTCAACTGGAGCAGTCGTTTTTTCTGATCGTGAAAATTTAAGCTATTTTTTTTTATATAGGTGTATTTGTAGTAGTAGCAATAAGATTATGATGGATACAATCAACGCAACTAATCCACTCATGCGTATTACTTTTTCGGAACCGTTACTAAACCAGCTCCATCTAGTCGCCAGAGTTCAACAGTAGGCTATTTGATTATAGTATGCGGGATCATATCTCTGGATGAAGCATTTGATATACAATAAATTCCCTGAAAAATTCATAAGAAAAATGAGGGGAGTGACGGTATAAGGAAAAAAAGAAACATTAGAAATAGTAATGCCAAAAGAGCGCAAAGATAGCATATTATTTTTCTTTTCCGCATCAAATCACCTCCACACTTTTTACCATTAAAGTTTGCTCAAGTTCGCTTTTTGTCTGAAGGGGACAATTTTAATTACGTTACTGATAAGGGACGATTGTTATGATCACAAGTGAAGGGGTGCAGTTTATTGTGATGGCAGCGGAGATGTAAAGACTACGACGACGACGATGCTGATCATGATTAGGAGGAAGAGAGGAGGAGGAGAAATAAAAGAGGAGATGGGAGAAGGAGGAGGAGGAGGATGATAATGATGATGGTGGTGGTGGTGGTGGTAGTAAAAAGGATGATGATGAATAGGAATATAGGATGATCAGGACGATACCGGTGAAATGCATTGTTTTTAGTTCCTGAATCCTCCATATCAAAATTGTTTCGCCACAGCACTAATGCATCTGGAAACAAAACCGCTCACTGGATACACAGACTTACACACCTGGTCAAGGTAATGTCTGTTATATCTTTGAATCAGAGAAGCGGCGTACAGGCGGGTCTATTCACACTCAGCCACACCATATGGCCGGGGCTGTGTGGACCATCGTGTACCTGCTCTTTCTGTGCTGGGATACTGGCCACTGTTCGCTTGTTGTCCACACTAATGCAAGCTTACATGTACGTACGACTGGTGGGTGTTGGGTTTTTCAGGCGTTAGTAATAAGTCTGATCATTGTGATACATTGTACCTGCCTTTAATATGGCGGTTGTTTTGTGGGTTATACTTTTACTTGGTTCATCTTTTCAACGGCACACCAATTGATCTACATGCGGTTATGCTTTTTACTCATCAGGAATGCTTTGGTTTGTTATGAGTGTGTTTTATTTTATATGTTCATACTTCGACCATAAACGCATAAAAAGAAAAATGGGCAACGTTGTTGTGTAACCCTGAGGGAGAGAGAGAGAGAGAGAGAGAGAGAGAGAGAGAGAGAGAGAGAGAGAGGAATGGGTAATAACATTGCTAGGAACAAAAAGAAGAAGAGTTGGGTACGATTCTTCACAATATTGAGCAATGAAAGCGTTGTTGATAAATACTCCCATCCCTGAATTTACACAAGTTCTTCTTTCTATCACCCTATACATTTTCTAGTGTTAACGAGAATCATGTTTTTTTGGCAAATTGCCATCGACTTTAATGAGAGGTATCATTTTGTGTTTAACCTTTGCTTTGAGTAGGCCTGCGTTGATCTAAGAAGTGAGAGTAAACATTAAGAATCATTGATCGCGACTGCAGGATTTTTAATAAAAGACTTAAATTTTCGAATACATTCATGTTGGGAGAAAATATTCTACTCATAATAGACCATAAAACATGATTTAAAAAATTTTAAATGAAAAAGTGTAGTCACTAAAGGGATAAAAAGTGGTTTTGATATGAAAAAAAAAGATTACTTAAAATATAGAACTATTTATGCTCATGTATGTGTAAGGATGAGTTGGTGATGTTTAATAGATAATGCTGATAAAAGTTGCGTGTGGTAGTTCCCACTCTGGTTTAATTAGAACGTGATGTAAAGATCTTCATCTACTTCACCTTTACTGATTACAGCTATCCTGTTTAATTTTGCAAACTAAATATTTTGAACAATTTTAAGTTTTCAACCTAGAGAGCTACCGATTACGTTATTCTGTGGTGGAGAACGTCATAGTCTGGCCGAATATTGTGAACGGCTGAAGTGACGGATCCTGATTGTTTACGTTACGGTAGTGGATATAAGAAAATTTCTAGATAATAATATTATTATACTCAACAGTCTTTATACAAATACATGTAGGCCTACTTTAATATTCTATGTGACTCTCTCTCTCTCTCTCTCTCTCTCTCTCTCTCTCTCTCTCTCTCTCTCTCTCTCTCTCTCTTTTATCCTCTCTCTCTCTCTCTCTCTCTCTCTCTTTCTCTCTCCACTCTCTCTCTCTCTCTCTCTCTCTCTCTCTCTCTCTCTCTCTCTCTCTCTCTCTCTCTTTTCTCTCTCTCTCTCTCTCTCTCTCTCTCTCTCTCTCTCTCTCTCTCTCTCTCTCTCTCTCTTCTTTTTCTCACGGTAAATTAGCAAAGACAAGGATACGTGCTAGGACTAGAAGGTTAAAAAAGGATTGAGAAACAAGACGAAGGGGAGCATGAGGCAAGTATTGTAAATAAATGAGTGGAACAGAGAAAGCGGGGGAGAGGTTGAGGAAGACGGGAGGAGAAAAGAAGAAACAGAGAGTGTGTAGGAGGGGGTAAGAAGAGACTATACCGAGTGGACATATAGACACAATGATGAAAGCGCTAACCCAAGCAAACTAAGAACGATAGTGTCAGCAGGGACCTTAATGTCCGAAATGTGGCACACTATAATAATTGTCCGCGATTTTCGTAATTGGTGTAAGTAAATAAGAGCTTGCTGGTCATTTCAAAATGGACACAGGAGGAGTGCGAATATGAGGGAGAGAGAGAGAGAGAGAGAGAGAGAGAGAGAGAGAGAGAGAGAGAGAGAGAGAGAGAGAGAGAGAGAGAGAGAGAGAGAGAGAGAGAGGGGTTATGGGTGTGTGACCAGACAGGCGATTAGAGTAGTAGAGGGACAGGAGGAGGAGGAGGAGGAAGAGGAGGTAGGGGATAAAGAGAGGCAAGAAACAGAGACAGGGAGAAAGCAAGTGAAATAGACAGACAGAGAACAGAGAGTGGGCAATAGAAGACTCGTTAATGAGGACTGGCTATTGCTAAATACACCATGGACAAACGGTCCCTGAATGCGTTGGCCTTACTTATAATAGGCCATTACTCATAATAGTTCCAAAGAACTGAGTATGTACCGGCCAAACAATTCTATTATGGTAACCTTTCACGACTGGCACCTATGAAGCCTTACTTGGATCGCTCTCTAACCAATTTTCGGTCAGGTTATTTTTTTAGTTCTTTAACAACCTATGACCTTTCCAGAATTCTTGTCGTTGGAGGCAACCCAATCTCACTCGCTTCCAGACTCACGGTGAGGCCTTTTCACCAATCTTCACGTACTATTCGTATTTCCCCCGTTATAAATGGTTCTAATACAAATCAATGCGCATTTAGTGGCCTGCCTTTGTTACTACTAGTTTGTAATAGTAGTAGTAGTAGTAGTAGTAGTAGTAGTAGTAGTAGTAGTAGTAGTAGTAGTAGTAGTAGTAGTAGTAGTAGTAGTAGTAGTAGTAGTAGTAGTAGTAGTAGTAGTAGTAGTNNNNACTACTACTACTACTACTACTACTACTACTACTACTACTACTACTACTACTACTACTACTACTACTACTACTACTACTACTACTACTACTACTACTACTACTACTACTACTACTACTACTACTATGACGACCACGACGACGACGACGACGACGACGACGACGAGAACTACAAATGGCTGTCGCTGGACCCTTGATTTTTATTTCTCTTTTTCCTTTTGCAGTAATGCTTTGCAATTTATATCTCCAAGTATTAGATTTTCAAAGAAAATATAGATTCCACTAAAACGTATCTTCAGAGTCTCCGGCCTTGCCTTCCCCAACCGAGTGCATCCGTCATCCGGACCAGTCCGCCCCGTCTACCTGACGGAGGAGATAATTGACTATAGAAACTGTTAGCGCGCACCGAGTGAATAAGGCCCGTATTCATCCGTAACAGACGCCAACGGACGTCGACAAATTTCATGAAAACAAGTTAAGCGTTGTGTTATTATGGTCCGTGGACGGACGTGAGTTCCTGGCGGGGCGGTTTTTCAAGACACATTTATTTCACCCAATTTTGAAACAAATAGCATATTTGAAATCAGCATCGAAAAGTACATTTGAAAATACTAAAAATGTCAACGTTCTTATTTGCAAATTTCATGGGTGTTTTTTTCTTAACCACGCTGGCTACAACAGAAAATGGCACCCATTTCCCCACAGGCGCGATCTTCAAGTATCACTCTTCACTTTCCCATGAGATGTTATCACCTTTTGCTTTCACTGCATAGGCTACTGTTCTAGACCGGTTTAGCTTGATCTTGCATAGGAGTCCAAAATACACAGGCAACACCAACAAAAGGGAAAACCAGTGACACAATCTTTAAACCGTGACACTGATCTTATTCTTTGAAAAAACCACTTAAATACATATTTGAATACCCTTGGTTATCATGGATTCTGAATATTTGATAAATGCAGCGGAAAACAGGCCAGCACTGTATGATAAATGTGACATGAATTACAGTAACAAACTACACTAGCTCTGAATGACGTGAGATCGCACAAGATCTGAATCATTATCTTGTTATCTCGGGAACTAAAAATAGCTCTCCTGTCGATCCACTGTGCGCGCGATGGTATCTGATTTCCTTCCGTTCCTCCACGGACGTACGTCCATGCAAAAGACGGATGCACTCGGCGGGGACCCGTCTATGATCGTGTCGGATAGTGAAAGGTCAACGGTGGACTACGACTCCGTGATATCTAGGGGCAATTCGCGCCGGAAGTTCGGAAAAAAATCCGTTGTAAAGGTCACCATAAAATGGCAATAATAATTTTACTGTTCTCTACATTCAGGACCAAGCTCACGGCATTCTGGTTAGAATCTTTATGGTTATGCAAAAATTCCGACTCATGTTTTAATCTAGAAATGAAAAAAAGGGAATAAAAAATAGCAAGCTGGATATCGTAGCTGCTGCTGAACTGATCTTTTAGCCAAGATTGTGAAAGTTAAGAAAAGAACGGTTTGTTGGCCATATATTCAGGGAGCATAATGTAGATAGTGTCAAACATAGATTCGACTGAAGAAATCAACCTTTGAGATTTTTAGGACCGAGAGAGTTTGGGCGATTATTCTGTTAAATCAGTACATGTATTTCTAATAAAAGTATTATGCCATCCGATTTAATCAAAGTGGTTATGATTCAACAAACATGGTCATTGTCAAAGAAAAAAGTGTTTAATGTGATTACATTTACAAAGACAAAAAAAAAATACATTTTTTTGCTGGCTGAATTTAATACGCATTCTTGATAGACATCTTTTGACTCTTTTCTTTTTTACTCTTGTTATTCCTCCCTCTAGTATGTTAAATAACACACTATATAGCTGAGCTATTTTTGTTTGTTTGTTGTTGTTTTTTTTTTTTGTACAGCTAACTGTCATTTGCTCAAACAACGCCCATATATTTCTCTCTCCTTCTGTCTTTGTCTCTGACTATCTGTCTGCCTGTTTGTCTGCCTGTATGCCTGTTTTTCTATCTGTCTGTCTGTCTGTCTGTCTGTCTGTCTGTCTGTCTGTCTGTCTGTCTGTCTGTCTGTCTGTCTGTCTGTCTGTCTGTCTCTTTATCTCTCTGTTCTTTCTATCCCCTTTTCTCTCTGTGTATGTTTATCTCTGTCTCATGTCTGTCTGCCTGCTCTTTATTGTCTGAAGTTTTATAATTAATGGTCTGATGCATTCAGTTCAACACTGGAGAAAAGATGAATACTATGCGCGGAGTGGATCAGACAATTTGAAGATGACCCATGCTGGTGTTCGATCAATTACACCCTCAAAGGAAAGTGAGTAGCGCCCTCTTTTATACTCTGCGCTTAGTGGATCATACAATTTCAAAATGATGTCGGTAGCGCCCTCTTTAATTGAGAGACAATATTTTACAAAGTTTGATTAAATTGTTGATTGGTTTTCTATTTAGACTAAAAGTAATGGTTTTAAAAGTCTTTAAAAGATTGATTTTGCTTTAGCATTTCTTCCCAAATAAAATTATTCATGTTTTACGTTTTAACAGCATGATACCTATTGCCAACACCGTCTATATAATAAATTCTGACCATACGCTATTGATGTACGGTTTATCTTGAATTATGTGGTCCCGAAAACAGGCCCTTACTCAAAACAATGCCGTCGTACAGAACCCGTTTCACCATTATAGTTGCGTTTATAAGTTCATAGGGAATTGTGTTTTTTCCATCAACAATACGCCGTGTAGACCATTACAGAGGTGCCCGAGACTTTGGCATACATGATAATTAACTGCATATACATCAGACAAAGGGCCTAGGTAAGTCATCATAGCCAGTTACATACTTTCCAAGTAATGTTTCGCCTTCCTTTTATAATACACGTTGCTCTCTCTCTCTCTCTCTCTCTCTCTCTCTCTCTCTCTCTCTCTCTCTCTCTCTCTCTCTCTCTCTCTCTCTCTCTCTATTTCTCTCTCTCTCTCTCTCTCTCTCTCTCTCTCTCTCTCTCTCTCTCTCTCTCTCTCTCTCTCTTTCTCCCCCCGCCCCCCCACCCCCTCAACAACGTTTCTTACTTTATCAAATAGGCTAGACTTCTTTTGTATGGGTTGCTTCTTATTTTGCATAATTATGTCAGTCGTGTATATTTATCCAACAATTATAATGGTCTTCTATATAAAATGATTTCGATGTAAAAGCAGTAAACCTGCTAAAAGGTATTCCTTCCATTGTTATTGCTATTCTAGACAGTAAGTTTCTTTATAAAACATCGCTACACGGAAAATATTGCCCCTGCTGTCGCCCCAATTTACTATCTCTCTTTTTCTATTTTTAAAGAAATTATACGCTTTACTGATATATAGTGACGTATAAATTAATATTGCCAAGCCGCATTAGTAGTTATGAAAAATAGTCGAAAGTTCACAATACTTGGAAAAACAGAGTAATCACTCGATGCAACTCATAGCGCTGCTGCCTTGTGTATTAATTGAAGACCGAAAAGGATTAATTTAGATCAATTCGATGTCGCACCACTACATCAGTACATGTTTAAATTTAGGCAAACAGGCAGAAAGAAAAAAAATACACCAAGCGTACTACACAGGTGCATCACTGACAGAGGGTCTAAGGACAGGATCTATATATTAATTGCATCGGTTACCTAAGCCTACGATTTTTAATGCATTATTCATGGTCATTATAGGGACCTCGACCCAGGATTTATTTTTGTTTGGTTTGGGGTAGGCTATACGAAATGACCCTTTTCTAAACCATTGCAACATGACCAACTCTGTTTATCCTTGAGTGTTTACAACATTAAGAAATAATGCGCAGAAATAATGGTTATTTTATAACTACTTCATGGCTATAACGCAAGAGCTTCAGTCCATCGAAAGATTAGATGCATCACAAACTATGAAGGTATCTACTAGGATGTTAAGAAGCTTAAAAATAACGCATGAAATAAGTATACATAACGTGTCACTTTGAGCCGTTTTAATAAATCTTTTCTGCGTCTTCCAATAGAATCTAAGTCGAGTAAACGTTGATTAGATTTGGGACAAACAAGAAATCTTAAAAATACGTTAACATAATACTAGGACTTATACTTCTTAATATAGTAAACAGGATGATGAGAATATAAATCGAAAAAAAATGCATCTTATCAAGGTGATAAATTTCTTGACTTTGACTTCCCAACACGGCACAAAAATAGCGGGAAAAAGTCAATGCCCTAAGTCGACAGGCGCAAGCATGTAAGTGTGAGAAGGCTGCAGAAGTATTCTGGATATCACAGACATTGTGTGACACACATGGTCTTGCAAGTCCCAAAGCATATGGCGACAACATCAAAAGTTGTTAGAAATGGGTTAGCTAGGGAAAGAAGTCTGTGTCTGGGTTTTTGTTTTTTCCAGCTCAATGGTATTCGAGTAACATTTTTAGCCCTTGTCTTCGAGTCACAACTGTACCAGAGCAATGTCAATATGATCCCTCCCCTCCCCGCTCCTGGCTTAGCGCCGCTACTACTATATAAATCGATTTTCCAACCCTGTTTCGTTTTCGCATAAGATTCTTTAAAAAAAAACTTTGGGATAAGTAAAACTAATAAAAGATTAGCCATTCCCATTTTATCTATGGGTGAACACCTGATGCCAAACAGTCCCCAAAATCGAGTCAATATAATTATCGCTTTTTAATACAACATTGAACTTACGGCCTTTGTCGTATTGTCCGGGGCTGAATTTACTCCAGTCGTGAGAGGGATAGGGTTGGGAGCTGGCGTCGCCTTCTGTGATGAGGGGAGAGTGTTTGTGGAGAAAGCTTTGTTTTGGATCACGTGCCTGTTAGACCCTGCTGGCCCGATGGAGGATGGTGAGGATGGAGATGAGAATGGCGATGAGGAGTTGCTTGTGGCACTGGATGGAGATGGCGGCAATAGTCTTTGTGTCTCTTGGTTCTCTGCCCCGTCCACCTCCACTAGAGGGGCGAGTTTGGGTCCGGCAAGAACCGCCCTGCCCGTGGACTGGTGACCTCCGTGCACGCCCAGCAGTTTGGACCCACCTCCAGGGGACGTGCCCGCCGACCAGGTACCTGTAGCAGGTTTCTTTGCCGGAAACTCTACGTTGTCGTAGGGATTTGTGGGATCTTCCGCCTCAAACATAGCCTATCGGTCTTTCTTTTGGTTTAGGAAAACGTTGAAATCAATGGCAATCGCCGACAGGTCAGAAAACGCTTGAAGGGGCTCTGGCAAGATTATCAGTCCTCCAAAATCGTGACATACTGCTTTCAGATTTCCCTATAGAACAGAGTAAAACATTATAAGAAACGGTCTTTAATTTATTTCATTCTATTTCACAAAATTGATTAAAAAAATAAGCCAACAAACGTTTTTTGGCGAATTGTGCCACTAACTAGTTGCACCTCAAAAGATACAACATACAATAAAAAAAATAAAAAAAAAAAAAACCCAAACAACAAACAACAACCAAAACACATTATTCAATACATTACCCTTTCTAGTGAAAAGTAGCAGTGGTAATAGTAGCAGTAGTAGTAGTAATAGCAGTAGTAGTGGTAGTAGTAGTAGTAGTAGTAGTAGTAGTAGTAGTAGTAGTAGTAGTAGTCGTAGTCGTAGTCGTAGTCGTAGTCGTAGTAGTAGTAGTAGTAGTAGTAGTAGTAGTAGTAGTAGTAGTAGTAGTAGTAGTAGTAGTAGTAGTAGTAGTAGTAGTAGTAGTAGTAGTAGTAGTAGTAGTAGTAGGTTAAAAGGGGCAGCGACAAGCCTAGATCTAGCTTGAGGCCTACAGATAAGATAAATTAATAGCCAAAGACAGCCATTTTAGACTGATAACATGGACGGAGATCGACCCCGCACCTTCTACTCCGCACCCATTCGCTTTGCCAAGGCGAAGACCAGTGTCCTCTACCACTTGGCACTTTGCCAACAGCTTTCACAAAAATGAAAGTTTTTGGCAGAGGGCTTCTACATACTGACTTGCCTTGGTTGAGAAATCGTTCTTCGCTAAGTAAGACGTGTCCAAGTGTTTAACAGAACGTAAACAAACTAGTTTATTTATATTAGTAGTAGTAGTGGTAGTAGTAGTTACTGTAGTAGTAGTAGTAGTAGTAGTAGTAATAGCAGTGGTAGTGGTGTAATAATACATTTATAGTAGTAGTAGTAGTAGTAGTAGTAGTAGTAGTAGTAGTAGTAGTAGTAGTAGTAGTAGTAGTAGTAGTAGATTAAAAGGGGCAGCGACAAACCTAGATCTAGCTTGAGGCCTACAGATAAGACAAATTAATAGCCAAAGACAGCCATTTTAGACTGATGACATGGACGGAGATCGGCCCCGCACCTTCTACTCCGCACCCATTCGCCTGTGTACTCTACCACTTTGCCAACGGCTTTCACAGAAATGAAAGTTTTTGGCAGAGAGCTTCTACATACTGACTTGCCTTGGCTGAGAAATCGTTCTTCGCTAAGTAAGACGTGTCCAAGTGTTTAACAGAACGTAGGCAAACTAGTTTATCTATAGGATCTGCAAGGATTAAAGTTTGTCAGAATAAAACCATGTGTATGACAGAGGGATCTACATCTCAGGACCAAATTATGATGCTAGTAACTGAGGGAGTAAAGTGAAAATAGATTAGAAAAAAAACACGCTGGAGCCATATCGCACTGTTTAGATAATGAAGAGGTGGTGGAAAAAATAGCACAATAATATAAAATAATTATGCATGAATTGATCTCACTTGACTGCTTTCCAAGTTTCGTTTTTCTTCCTTTCAATGCCAGAGCACCTCCTTGTCCATTTTGCATAATTATGTTAATAGGGGCAAAACTTTTTGAAAAACATGGAGTTAAATGTGCTCCTCAGTTAAAACTTGATGATACATCGCATGGGTGTCAAATTATAATAAACAAGCTTGTGAATATGTTTTCTACATTTCTGAAGGTTCCAGACTACCACATACGTATTCTTAAATATTTTCATAAATGCATTATGTTAACCTTTAATTGGTGGCAATATAAAACAAATAAAAATGAAAAATATATAAGGAATAGCATAAGATTTTGGTTGATCTTTAAGTCTTTGAGAAAAAAGTACTGAGATACTGTACACGTCAGTTTAAAAGTCAATAACATGCTTTAATAGGCTATTGGCTACTTTTTATTTTAAAATTTCGATCGGTTTGTTGTCCATGATTCCATACGCTTACATTTGTAAAAATTATTTTTTTTAAAAACGTACATGTATAAAATCTGATTCATTTTGTGGTTAAAGGGATGAACAACTTTGTTTTGTTTTGTTTTGTTTTTTTTTTAAATAAAATTTCTACCTGGACCTGCAATATTTATCGTATTTAATTTTTTGTTTGAGTCTCTCACTTAAACTTTATGGTGGTTATACACATGTAAAATGTTATCGTTTATATTATTTTTAACTGTCGGTCATATGAGTAATAGCTGGCCCATTTCCCCTTTCTTTTACACAAAGTACTTCAGTGTCCACTTATTGAGGATCTTGAACTAGCGCGTTCAGCTGTGCAGTAAAAATAGTGCGCCAGAATTATCACATTTAAATTTGCTCGGAAGCTGAACTTGCTATCCCATTCATCGTGAATAAACCGTTTTTGTTTTGTTTTTGTTTTTTTTTCTTTATACCGACACTATAAATCCTCTTCTGTAACGGAAATATACTCCTCATGACTTGCCCCATCTAGGTCAGCCTCCGAAACCTAAAACCAAGGTTAGACTATTGCACGCAGATATTGAAAAATGTCAGGCAAATGATTATTCTACGTCATTATAAACACAATTAGCACATATGCTAAAAGTTAAATGCAATTAACCGATCAAGAGAGAGGGCAAAAAACGCAATCCTAAAGTGAGGTTGAAATCAATAGTCCTCATCCCATGATTGTAAGCACACAGGCACGTCAGTGCACTTCATAATCACATGCAAAGCCTCTCGTCAAATACCTGTAGGTCATACTATGAAGGTGAAAACACCACCTGTTGCTAATAAACGCACTCTCTCAAGAGAAAATTACTAGTCTAGCTAATGTTTACATCAGATCGTTAGCTGATTAACTTAGGGTGTTTACAGTTTAGTTATGATATTTTAATGGTTCGAATGAGGAGAAAATGAAAAGAAACGAGTGTAATTTGTGATCTGTCTGTTTAGATGAAGAATAACTTGGTGAATCTTTTGCTGGCGGACTTGGGTTGAGCTGGTGCTAAAACTTACGCATACAGACAGTGCAGAATGCTACTATATGCTTACTTATAAATATGATATTAATATCATTAGAAAACGTAATCCAAACACATTTATTCCAGCAAATACAATGTACTGTGTCTGCAGACCTACACCACACAATGAGAGGAAACGTGTAGATCTACCCGCTTCGACCGATGATAGAGCTAACTGATGTTGGCGCTTCAACCGATACTCTTAGCATGAAAGTGAGCGGCTGAGCGCACGTTTCAGCATCTCAGCTTATAATGTGCCTTTCCAAACCTAGATCTAGCTCACTCTCGTGGATGGATAGACTCGTGGAAATAACCAGCTCCCAGCATGGCGAGGCGTGTGTAAACGTTGGGTGTTTTCTGCTTTGCTTCTGAAAGGCGTAACGAAAGCCCGCTCCCTAGTCTGGATCAGTGGATCTATCTTGCGCTAGGCGTTAAAAACGAAAATGTATCGGGTGGTGAGGGACAATGAAAACAGAGGGAGTAGTCTAGGTGTAACGTAATTGTGTAGCCTAGCTGGCGGCTGGCGTTAAAAAACTTTATAATCGAGGTTTTACTGTTTTAGACAAGGGCATTGTCAAATATTGAGAAATATAAACTGGCACAGGTATGGCTAAAAATGAAGGTAGGGCGGTGATGCTAATTCACTCCATTCGCGCAAGCTGATCTGACTCCGCTGTAATCTTTGTCTTGTCTGGTTCCTTACAAGTACATACTAAAGAGATAGGGACTAACAAAAAACTGGTGTACGATTGGCAAACAATATTCACGTATATTGATACATGTACTTGTTGTTTTTTTTCGGACAAATCTAATGTGTGGTGTTACGCTACATCTAATATATCGCATTTAAAAAAAACGTATAATAAAGTGAAAACGATGCCGGTGAATGCCTATTAACGCTACTTGATTTTGAACCCATTCTCTTTTGTTTTTTTTGCATCAGATCTTGGCCTTTATCTCAATACCAAATTTTCAGTAGTGTATATTATCATTTGTTTTATTGTTGGTTTTTTATTGTTTTGTTTTTTTTGTTTTTGTTTTTGTTTATTTGTTCCCACCTCACCACTCCCAATTTTCAGAATCTAGTTTGTAACAATCGATTTCCATAAAATGTAGACTTACAAATAGGTTAAGTAGAATCAAATATATTCAAGTTTGGTTTGATTAAATAATTAAAGAAGTAATAAAAAACAACCAGCATGTCAACAACATTGAGAAGGACACCAAAGTGTAATGTTTTCCATAACTATATTATAGATTGTGTCAGCTGGCAATTATCGATCTCCGTACTTTGTATAATACAATGTACTACACAATCACAATATTCGATTAATAGTTAGTGTGGTCCATGGGCAGATAATGGAAGGGCACGATGACCCGGTGTGTTGCTCGTTCAATGTATCAATACCAATGATCTCAGACACTGATTATGAATACTCGTAACGGGTGTATGGTTTCATCTAGGTTTTTCACCTCTTGGAATAATGCTCTTGTGGATTTCATTGGGATGGAAAAATATATTAATTTTCGCTCTGCGTTTAAGGACACGATTTTTTTTTTTTGCAACAAACGGTAAAAGTTAAACAAAAGCAAAACATGTGCAGGTTGACTTATCAAATAAAATCCTTTAACAAGAAATGCATTATTTGTTACATCCTATTGGGGTGCACATTATGGTTTTTCTCTGCTATAAGCTATGTCTTTGTCAAGTTTGGTCTACAACTCTTTATTTGTTTTCAGTGATTATTTACAAATTATGGTTATTATATTCTTTGTCATAATATAATAGGACTGATAACAATGTCAAATAATAGGGTTCTTTACGTTGCATACACCATTTTGACTTTTAAATAAAATTGTAAAACTGCGGCTTACACTTTTTGCATTGATTTTTGTCAGGCAAGAGCCAAGCCATCCTGTCCCCTCTCAGAAGTTGAGGCTTTGCCGATTCCTTATGAGGTTTCATTCAAAAAGCCGAAAGCTTAGTAACGAAAAGGATGCACATCAATATAGTAATTATTGTTTTTTATATATTCTGTGTATTAACTATTAATTCATAGATTTTTTAAAAGACAACGCAGCATCTGGTGAAGCAACGTGTTGCCCCTTGTAATTTCATTAGCATAGATGTCCTGTCACAAGTGTCAAAAAGCTGTCGCAGAGGACCAGTAAAAGTTTCGCTATTGTTCATCGTGATAATAAAATTGTCCTGAATACACACTACAACAGAATAGCTTAGTGGGAAAGTTAAAAAGCAAAACAGTATTCAAAATGTGGTCGATATTAAACAACCGATAATGGAAAACTGCAATTTTATGAGGGAAAAAAATCCTGCTCGCATTGTAACACAAACTATCAATGAAAACAATACTTACAGCCATATCTGATTAAAATTTACAACATTGGCTCGGAAATAAGGAAGACTTTCCACTGCACAGCAAAGAGTGTCACAGTATCTTGGTTATTGAAAACGCAAAGGGCCCTACATACCCTTCCAAGTGGACTGAAGGTTAGAAAGCGACAATTATTGCTGTTCATTCTTGGGTGCTTTAGCCATGCGTATCCACCGTCTTTCGCGCTTCATCTTGCTTCACTTACTAGGCCTACCTCTCTCTCTCTCTCTCTCTCTCTCTCTCTCTCTCTCTCTCTCTCTCTCTCTCTCTCTCTCTCTCTCTCTATTTCTCTAAATATACGAAATAGATAGACAGATCGGTTAAAAATAAATATTTGTTAATCGATCTGTCTATCTATCTTATTTCGCCTCTTTCTCACTTTCCTTACATAGATAACTAGAAAGGTGGATAGATCGCTATAGATAGATAGATAGATAGATAGATAGATAGATAGATAGATAGATAGATAGATAGATAGATAGATAGATAGATAGATAGATAGATAGATAGATAGATAGATAGATAGATAGATAGATAGATAGATAGATAGATAGATAGATAGATAGATAGATGCGCAGACAGGAAGGTATATTGATGGTCAGACATACATAATTATAGAGATGGTGAAAACGAAAATATGTGCGTTTGCGTGTGTAATAGAGAGTGAGACAGAGAGAGAGAGAGAGAGAGAGAGAGAGAGAGAGAGAGAGAGAGAGAGAGAGAGAGAGAGAGAGAGAGAGAGAGAGAGAGAGAGAGAGAGAGAGAGAGAGAGAGAGAGAGAGAGAGAGAGAGAGAGAGAGAGAGAGAGACATTATTTTTGTTTCGGTGGTGTAAGGGAGAGAATGATAATTATACAGCACAGAAGACAGATGGGCACAGTGTTGGGCCAACACAGGTAACAGTCAGGGACAAAAGTGAGGTAATATACTTTCTTGATCGTTTCTTGTATAATCTACCAGTGAATCTAATCGCTGAACAAATCTTGCCCTCATGTCGAGGAGAAAACGTTTTCATGCTTAGCGAGCGTAGTTCCAGCATTTGAGATTATTGCGAATAGGAAGGATCCCACGGTTGCTGAGGCAGAGAAGCATAGAAAATAACCAGCTTTGAACAAGTTAGTGATCTGTATTTCCGAGCCACGGCGATGCATAATTATATGAAATGGGTCATAAATCTCTACGTTAATTCATCCAAAGTAACGCCTGAAGAACTTTCTTAAGTGTTAACTTCGACGATTTTAATGGCTGTCTTTAAATCATAGGGCCCGGAACTATTATTAGACAGGTGGTTGACCTCATGCTTTTTTTCAATCTTGTTGCAATGTTACACTTAAATACCCGCATTCTAGAAATGATGAACTTAACGGGACTCTATGTGATCCAGCTTATATAATCATTGTTGGTTATTTTCTCAATTTTTTTTTCTTTATATGTAGCCAACATTATGCCAACAATAATTCTCTTGATAAAGGGAATCAAACAAAGAAAACACAATTTTTGGACTGACCGAATGTGATACAAAACACAAGAGTTTGTTGCAACAACAAACAAAAATGACTGAAAAAAAAAGAAGAGTAGGGAGCAAACGTGTTTCCGTGCTCGGCGAAAAAATAGAGCCTAAATCTGACATGTCAAACAAACCTGAAGGTCCTGACAAGAAGAGATGACCACAACAACAAAGAGACTAGAAACCTTTTCGTAGTTTCAAACTCTACCCGCCTATGAAAGGAATATCACTATGCATCTACCTTACCAATGAGGATATTATTATCAGCTACTCTCCTGAGAGGTATTTTTATGAGACAGGAAATTTGTAATGTCTCGGGTTACTCTCTGTCTTAGTCAGACTATAACAATAATACATCTAACTAGTTACATACGCCTGCCCCAATTCTAAACATGAATGATACCATTATTTTTACTACCTTTAAACTGACGTTCTGTTGTTGATGTTGTTCGTCTGCTGGGTTCTCGAGGACGATCCTGTACGACCAAGAGACCTTCAGAGTGGGATATCCGGTAAAAAAATAATGTGTAAATTGAGCTGACCTGCCCGCTTGAAGTGAATCAAGAATACTTGTATACATGGGAAATAGGGCTAATTGGTGGGGGCCTGAAACGAATAAACTCTTCTCCCTAGCTCAGACAAATTAAAAGCTTTCTAAAGTGTCAAAGGAGCGACGTCTGGCGGGATTGGGTAGCCTGGACGCAGGACACAATCATTGCAAAATGGACAGATTTCCCAGGATTGTGCAAATCAGTCATGTAAAATGTTATACAATTCAAAAGTGGTGAAAATGATTATCGAACGATAATCATAGACGAAGCAAGAGTTGGAATTTTTCCCCTTCATTTTTTTGTTGTTATTGTTCAATCTTATATGCTCAAGTGGTAGAGGGTTGGTCTCCAGATCAGGAGGTCCACGGATCTAGTCCCACGATCGGCATAATTATTTATTTGTCTGATGTTCGTCCCCTGTAACTGGTTGGGTCGGTGTCAGTATAATATGACCGGCTAGGACAGGAGTCATGGTTCCCCGTCCTGTCTGGGGTGTGGCAGCACATAAAATTGTAAGACGTCAGTATTGGGGTCCGTCGCCGTATATTACACTCTAGAGGAACCGAGGACTAGGAGACGTTAAACCCGGAGAGAGGGAGATAACTCTTTACATCTATAGAGAATACATGTAATTCATAGATCTATAAAATAATGTATACATGTATCTATGATGTAATTATAATAACACTGTAAATGCGTTTATTTTTCATGGGACCTAATATAAAAGGGGTGACAATTTAGATGCACCGCCAGCCACGTTCGACCGGAAGTTTAGTCACGAGTAAACACTAACAAAATGGCTGGTTACTAAACATCAGACTTCTCAGTAAGTGTGTGGAAACCTTACAAATGGACTTAAGTTCAGTTTTAAAGATAAAGTACTTAATTTGAAACTGAGAATCAATACCCTGCATGTGTACCAGGATACGTAATCTGTAACAAGTCTATTTCTGCCAAATTCAAGTCTCTTGAATCGAGTTTCAAATTATTTGACTGTGTCAACTCAAAGGTCTGATGCTAGATAAAGATAGAGATCTAGATCTAGATGTATACACAGTGGGTTCTATCTATATCTTTATTTTAAAATAGTAAATACTCCATTTTATCCCCGATGCAATCTTACAGTTCAATGGTACAAGATGTTATAGAACTAGATCTACATCTACATGCCTTAGAACAGTATAAATAACCAAGCTAAATTCATCTAATTTAGTTTTCAAATCAATGTCTCGATCTATTTAAGTGATTTTTATCTTCATATACCAAAAGAAGTAACCTAATCTAACTAAATAGATTTCGGCCCACATATATATTTCTTATAAATTCTCACATATAAAAAAATCTGCGCTCAAGTGTTGCTCAAAATTTGCCATTCTCGATTTTACTTAGATCTAGGTCTAGATCTATAAAAAAAAAAAAAGTTTAAAATTTATTAAATAGTTGTTGTTTTCTTATTTCAAGTACTGACCAAGCATCTGTGGAACACCATAATAGATGCTGCACACCTGTACATCACCAAATCTGCACAGACAACTAAAGTGAAATGTCTTTGACTGGAACTCAGCAAGGTCTCAAAAACACTCCTTGGAAAATATGCAACTATTGTAGAGAGAACTCCTCATTCAAGTCACCCAGAGATTTCAGCCAACATCTCAGAGACTTTCACTGTTCCAAGGAAGGGGGCTCATATGTTTGTCGCTACGGGATGAATGGAGTTTGCCCCTCTTTACCTTTGGAAGGTGTCAGTGATCGGGATTATGATGACCATGTTTTGAGGGATCACATTCACAGTAACTATGGTACAATGATAGTCTGTTTTTTGTTACCTCATTTTTTTTCTTTTTATTTTTATCTTGAAGTTGACTACAGAGCTGTACTCATAGTTGTTAATAGTTTCGTAGAATAATTTTTTTGATGTTTTTTTTTTTGTTATTGTTTTTTTTTAATTGAATGTAAGATAACCTTGAATTCACTTTAAACTGGTAATGAGAAAATATACTGGCCCTGCAGTTTTTCTCAGCTTCCATGGCAACATTTGCGCTTTTCTGGTTTTTTTTTTGTCTTTACAAAAACCTTTGATAATTTAAGTCATCCGTATGAATTTCAACTTCACAACAGGCAATGTACACACAAAAGAGGGTCTTTTCTCTCTCTCTCTCTCTCTCTCTCTCTCTCTCTCTCTCTCTCTCTCTCTCTCTCTCCCTCTCTCTCTTATGTTTAGAGTTATTCTTTCCATAATTAATCTCCTCGTTTTTGTTCATCTCTCTTTCTCTAGTGTCTCTTGCTTTTTTGGCCCACATTTTTTAACAAACAAAAGATTCCCTGTGGGTTCACAAAGTTACTCCTAACATATTTTTTCACATTGCCTTGTACGCTTAACGTTTGGCAAGTTTTGCCATTGGGGCAAAATTCATAGCAAATTTTGGCATTTTTTGCTGCAAAATTTTGCACAATTTGGGGTTTGAAATTTCAAAAAACTCCAGGACAGAGTATTCCATTATCAATGTCAGGTCATAAGATAAATGTTTTGGAAATAATTTTTAAAGTCATATAGAATATAATAAAAAAACTGATTTCTGTAACCAATTAAATCATGCAATTGTAAGAATGATTCACATACAATGATACATAGTTTATTTATTCCCTTTTGTTATTTTCAGGGGGAGCAAGGGGGAAAATCATGCCTCGACGTAGTCATGAAAGAACTGAATCTCAGTCCAATGGGAACTCTGATCCTAACATTGTCCAAGATCAGTACAAATGGACCATCCACAATGCTACTGTCAACCTTCCAGCTTTATTAAATGATCCTAGACTTGTCAAAAGAGAGACAGATTTCTTTACAAAGACATGGGGCCAGTCATTTGAACGAGTAGAAATTCTCCCATCACCATACGTCCCAGAGATTGGGCCTGAGCATTTTGAAAAATACATCAGAAAAACTTCAGTCGTGAGTATAGTTCTTTAAAATAAGCTGCCTCCATGATTCAGGATTACTTGAAATGCATTAAATTAACGAGGATTATTATGACTGAAAGCTAATGAAAATGTGTTTACATTGTTAAACTAACGTGGGATGAAAATGATTTGATGTCAGCGTTAAATACATTTTGCAACACAAACTGTCTTGAAAAATCTTCAGGTGTTTTCTCTCAGGAGTAGTAAGGACAAATAAGACTTAATGAAATATAATCTTTTGTATTTAAGGTTCAAGTTTTTATCACGCATATTAAGATTTGTTCATTGCTTTTTTTTTCATATATTTTTTTAAAGACATCTAAGAGTCAGAAGAAGATTTTATACTATTAGTATTACAGTTACTCTTTGTTCTCTCCTTTTTCACTGCAGAGATTAAAAAAGCATTCTAGGACCAAAGAGAAACTTTCTTCAGCGTCACAGAGTGATGGGAGGGAGATGCAACCATCAGCTCAGCTCAGGCAGATGGGTTAGTTTGATATTTAATTATTCAATAACTCCCCAAAATTAGGGGTTTTGGACCATCATTAAGCAGATGTTGGGTTCAATCTCTGGCTTGGACAAAAATGTTTTCCGGGCACCCGTGAATACCCAGCTGGGAATGAGTGGCTGAGGTTCTTAGTTACAGGGAATTTAAAGCGAGGCAAAGAAAATAATGGCAACTTAGTTCGCAATGCCATTTGCCCAGAATCAGAACCTAAACTGCTTGTTTTTTAGATCATCAAATCTTTCATAGAAATCAATTGATAGCAAACTTATGGTCACAGTTAAAGAATTCAGTAAAATTTTTTATTCAATTTAAACTTTCATTGCATTGTCATTAAGATTACAAAGTATCAGGTTGGCATATTTGTGTATCAAACCATATTTATTGTTTCCAATAATTCACACATGTCATTAAATCTTAAAGAAACTTCTTTCTTTTTATTTCTTATTATGAAACTTACAATAATAAGTAAAATGTGTATATGACTGTGCCTTTTTTTTTTCCAGATCAAAATCGAGCAGAGTTGGATCAGATCAAGGTGAAAAAAAATATGACTCTTCAGGGGTTCTAGTTTTAACCTTTTTTACAAATTTTTTTTTTTATTGCAGCTGTTTGCCATGAAAATCTATACTTTTTACTCTGTATGTTTGGATCATTTCTTCTTACTTAGCTTAGGAGTCTATTTGTGCCTGTTTTGAAATTTATTTGTAATATGATGATTGTATAAAAATTAAATTAAGAAGGAAAAAAAATTGTGCATCTATGTCAATAACTTCTGGCCATTAAGATCTTCTCAGTGGTTTTATCAGAGAGGAAAGTAATAAGTTATTTTACAATCATCTTTTCTATCAGCTCTTTATGTCAGCTCACTTCAACCTAGAGAATCCTGATATTTTCAACACTGTGTTTCCATGGACCCAAATAGAAGAATCTCATGTGTCAACAGGTCAAGGAGACCAAAGACAGTCGTCTAAATTGCTTCAAGAGAAGGTAAGTTGTAATCTTATAAGCATTCCATCACAAAAGACTATTATACCATTTCAAGAAGATTTTCATTCTCATGCAAGAAGAATCAGTTGTGAGTTTTCTTCAAGTAGGATTTACTCTTCAAATTCCCTTAAGAATTCAAAATTGTAAATTTAAGTTGTTTCTCTGTCTTTTTTTGTTTAAAGAAAAAATGTATTTTTAGGCTATAAATTATAGATAAATTCTATGATTCAAGAATACTTTTCCAATAAATGTCATCTCTGTTTCTTTTTCCCTTTAATCAGTTAAGCCACTACCTAGATATTGTTGAAGTGCGGATAGCTCGGCAGATATCTCAAAAGTCTGATGCATTTTTTCATGCCATGGCATCACACGATGAACTCCAGGAAAAACTGAATAATACAGTACGATGCATCAAACGTCTCAGGTTAGTTAAGTATTTTAATTGGAAAGAATACTTGGATTTCAATCTTTACTAGACTTTGTCACCCTCTCTTTGAGAAAGTAGGGATCTCTTTGGTGGTTGGTTTAAATGAAAATATCAACAGATTGATAAAATTATTTAAAGCAGTTCATTATTATTCCACTGATATAAAAAAAAAGAAATTTATATATAAGGATCTAACATTTTTGGCATGATCCAACATCACAAGGCAAGCCGTGGAGTGGGATGCTAAGATGAAAGCCGCTGGTAGTACATAGGCCGAGCTGAAGAGGACAAGCAGGAACCGAGTTCGGTGGAGGGCATTTGCTGCTGCCCTATGTTCCACAGGGAATCAAGAGGCTTAAACTACAACTAAACTAACATTTTTGGCTTGGGTTGTGAAACCTTTTTTACTTTACAACCTCAGGGAATGCATCAGTGTGGTGAATGAAAAGATGGCTAAAGAATCATTGAAGGTTCTCAAACTTTCTCGTACCAGAGCTAATTACATGGCATTGTTCAATAAGGTGAGATACAGTCCTTAAATTATTTCATATAATTTTATTTGTGTATTTCCTAGGTGACATGGATAAAAATATGTTAAATTTTATAAAAAGGTTTTTAAGTTTTTCTTTATGTCCATTTGTTTTGAAAAGAAAATTCAACCAGACAAACATAGCTTCTTAGTGACACTTGTATTTTGAAACTTTGTTATCTCTCTCGTACATTATTAGATTTTTGTATGTTTTTAGTATTAGTTATTTTAAACCATACATACTAGTTATTTTAAAACATTTTAATTTTCTATGATGTTTGATTGCTTATCTTTAGATATAAATCAATTGATGTAGCAATTTGATTAAATTTTGCCGCCCGATAATTTTTTTCTTTTCTGGCTATAACAGTATTCATCTTTTATTTACAGTTGAAAATAATGGCGTCCATACATGAAACCCAACCAACAATTCAGCGTCTCTTGTCCAACAATGAATTTATTGGATCATTAGATCTTATTTCTACCTCCCAAGATGTGCTCACAAAAGATTTGGCAGGAATCCACAGCTTCAAGTGAGTATATCAATTTTTAAAATTATACTTACTGTAACTTTTCATTGGACAGCCTTGATATGCAAACATTATCGAGTTGTATGCTTTAAATCTATTCTATTTTGAATTTGATCTTTTTTTTTTAAATCAAGACTTTTTAAACCTCACTTCTATATAGCATTTATCTTTTCTATGTTTAGAAAAATTCATAAATTCAAATACATAAGAACTGAAATCTCAAGAGATGGAAGGAACAACACTGAAATCTCATCAAGGATAGCAAAATTGAGTTTCCAGAAAATGAAGACAATTATAAAAAAAAATAAGTATCTCTATGCAATAAAAAAGAAAAGCCCTTTAGTGATATATTTCACCCAAACTTAACAATGAAGAAATCCAAAACAATTATTCTTAAATACAATTCGCAGACACCAAGCAATCTTTTTGGACATTTCATGAGAATATAAAAAGCTGGAACATCTGATGACATTTGGAATGATATAAGGGAAAGCAGTAGGTGAAAACAACGAGAAAAGATAATGTGAAGGAGGCATTGAAAGCATCAAAGGGCCAGGAAGTGTTGAGGGGCATGATTGCCAACTCTACAAAGCATCGAACTTGATGAATGGATAAATGTGTAAAGATAGAAACAATGAAACCTAATCTTAATCTGAAACAAATAGGATCTTTTAAAACTAGATGAGCAGAAAAGCTCTTCACATTGATTCTGGAGGAATATGGTTGCTTTGTAACCAAAGTTTGGTTTTGAGATATGCTGTTTGTCCATTTCTGCAATTTCAATAAGAAATGGAACTATAAGTGTCATCATTTTAGGGTAAAAACAATTTGGAAGCTATCATGTATAAACATTTCAGGTTACCTTAAATCATCTATTTATATTTCAGACATCTTGGGTCTCAGTTAGCAGAAATGGAGGTTTTGATAGACAAAATGCTACAAGCAGACTTTAGCCGCTCAGTCACAAGTGAGCTCAACAGACCTGTCATTGACACTGTGCAGTTGGCTGAGGAAGTAAGTGCATAACTTTGGTTTATACATTCATTCTTATCTGATTTAGAATTTCTTTTTTAAACTAGGCCTTTTTATCAATGGTGATATTTGCTTCAGATATTTGGTTTATACATTCATTCTTATCTGATTTAGAATTTCTTTTTTAAACTAGGCCTTTTTATCAATGGTGATATTTGCTTCAGAAATTTGATTCATACTGTAATGGTCTTATAAAGATAATTAACGCTTATTAATGATTCAACTACAAAATATGTTTGGTAATATTGTTTTTGATATTTTTGTCTTTTTTATATGAAACTCATTAGAAGTCTATGAGAGACATTTGCTGTGGTTTTAAAACAAAATTCATGTTATAGTGGCTTTAAAGATGTTTATTCTTCTTCCTCTGTTTTCAAAGGAGAGGCTGGTCTCCATTCTCTTTGGCATGTTGAGACAAAACAAATTCAACTTTATAGATGTCTATCGAGAAGAGGCTTTCACTGCTCTGAAAGCAATTGTAAAACAGGTATACCAGTGCAAAAATTATAACCATATTACTTTAGAGGTTAAAAAAAAATGAATTTAGTGAATGAGCCATCAACTTGAGCTTGACAATCTCTATTGCTCTTTTACCAAAAAAGAAGAAATCGAGTGTCTTTTTTATTACAATAAAATATATATAGGTAATCTTCTTTTCTGCTATGTAATGCATGTAGTGATATTGTGTGTAAAGTGTATAAATTAATAACTCGCTTCTGTTACAATATCAGCTAAACATTAATGAGATCACCTTTATTTTATGAGGGGGAAGGGGCATCACTTAAAAATAAGCTGAAATTGTATTTTTTTGAAGGTAGAATATATTTCGTTATAAACATTTGTACACTTTTTATTTCTATAGAGTGTATAATTCATTCGGGTTTTAAATGCTTAGTTTTGTCAGGATCCTATTTTTTTTTATATCTAAATGTGACTTTGACTTTACCATGTATTAAAAAAAAAGTGTTTACTCTCAAATTTAGACTGTTGTGGAGGCTGTGGCTATTGCTGAGGATATTGATACAGAAAATGCTACAAGGTTTGTTTTGGCTTGCATACTACTTAAAGCTTAATACAATGAAAATAATTTGAAAAACAAATGTGCTTAAAAGAAAACAATAAAAGTTAACATCATTTAAATTTATGTTATTTTTTTTACAGTTTATCTTTCTTACTATAAAGTGATTTTTTATTATGTTAAAATTTTTTATTTTATTTTGAAGCCTTGCAGATCAGATGCGACTTTTGAACTATGCCCAATGGATGAAACTGCTGCAAGCTGTTTTCAGAAACATTATGGTTCTGCTGAACCGAGTCAAGGTTTGGTGATAACATATTTTTTTCCTTCATGGCAACTTTAATTAGCTTTAAGTTTGTGTACTTGGCTTCAGCCTTGTGCATGGTTCACATAATGAGTTACAATATTTAACCTCTTTAGTGCATAGAGGTCTTATTAAACCTCTATTTTGGAGGCAATATTATAAATTTATACGTCCATTACTGTGAATACTGAATGGCTGTCCATTTTCATTCACTGGTTCAAATCATCCTTGACTCTTACACTTTCAGAACATAATTCATTGGAGTTTAATTAAAAAGATATGTCAAATTCATCAACAGTTCTGCTAAAAATATACCTGAGTACTCAAGCGGTTAATGTTACTTTCTCAGGTACATTTTTCTAATATCAGCGTTTAATGCTTTTCATGCTGGTCCCTCAACTTCTTATGACAGAAAGGCAATAACCTTTAATTGTTTTTCAGCATTTGATTTCAATGTGAAATGCAATTGTCTAAGTTTCAGCTTCGATCCATGAGTAATCCAATGTGTTGAGTTCATGCATTTACCTGATTAGTTTTATTTCCTCAGGCATTCTATGGTGTAGTATCAGATGTGGTTGGTATTGCTGCTGGTAAAACCAAAGCTCCTGTAGCCTGTAATGGATCATCAGAAGAAGACAGTGGTGATTTGAACGAGCCAGAGCACTTGCATGTCTCAGTGTGAGTATAAATTATGGGGACAGTGTTTTACTCAATATATTTAGAAACTAAATTATAGACAAAGATTGTTTTGTAGTACTTTTTTTTGTGACTTCAAAATTTCAAAAGATATCCTTCGAGGTATAGTTAGGAAGGTTTTGAGAAGGTTTGAGTCTTTGATTATTGTTATCTCCTCTTAAAAAGCTAAAGCTAAACTTGATGATCTTTATGTGTCAGATAAGTTGGAGGGGAATTTTAACCCAGCAGTAGAGACAAATTATACTCAGAATGGTTTCAGGTTTTTAAATTGAATTTTTGTCTATTTATTGAGTTGGTCGCAAATGCGTTCTTTATTCATTGCGTATATATAAAAAATATGCATGTTAATCATGTTGTTTAATTGATTTAAGTATTCTGTATGGTTTTGAATACTCTATTATGTATTAAAGGGTATGCCTGGCTCTTTATTTTAATATTTCCTTTCATCCTTACAGGAGTGATGATGTAGATGTGATGATTTCTGAGGCAGAATATGAGAAAGTTAAGGCTGGTCTGAAGGAAATGCTCAGTGCTATCTGCGATTATGCCCATGACCGCTGTGTCAAAGTGATGTCTGCCAGAGCAAAGGTAAACAATAGTTTAGGATTCTAAGTACATTTCTTCGTCGATTAACAAATTTTTTGTTTTGTTTTTTTCTCTGTATGTATTGTTGAGTGCTGTTATTATGCAATTTAGTTTTGGCAAACATAGGTTCAAAATCTCTAATGAATTTGAATAAGTATTTACTAGTCCTTATAATTTCATTTTCTGACATATTTGAAAGACCTTCAAATTTTTCTCACTTTTATGCCATAAAATATATCTTAGTTTCTTGTTCTAGTCAACTCTTTGTACTGTTATTGGTTTTGAACTTTTTCCCTCAGATTATTTTCCTTTCTCAGTTAGAATTATTTTATTGCAACAGTCTCCTTTTGTATCTGTTGAAAACGCTGCTCATTTCTGTTCACCTGTTTAGGATGGTTTCCTAGAGAGATTATCCTCAGCAGAGTTTGTGGGCCTCTCTCGAGAAATTGAAGTTTTTGTGGCAGACACTGAGCTTGTGTGTGGCAGGAAGAGCATGTCTTTGAGAGGTGTTCTCCAAACTCAGGTGCAGTTTTAAAATCTTCTGTGAAATTATTTAGATGATTAAAGAAAATAGCAATGGTTATGAGTCATAATGATACCTCTAGAATGATCCATGAAATCATATTGGTACATCATATTAATGTTTCACTTCCTTCAAATGTGATCTTATAATTTACTGTTTATTTATATTTTTGAACCTGTATGCTGTTACAATGTGCATTAATTTAAGTCTTTTTTCCTTCCAACTATATGTATATTTTGTGAAATTTATGTATGCAATGCTCTGATTATTTGGTTTCAGGCAAACAAATTTGTGGCAAGATTTCATGAGGAAAGAAAGACCAAACTTGGGTATGTGAATGGATGATATTTTTATATATGTAACAGATGTAACAGTTCAATAAGTATAAGGATTTTGTCATATTCATTTATTAAGATTTAGTTATAGTGATGTTGTAGTTTAGTCTAGTGGCCTCTGGGCTACGGCTCTTTTGCCTAGAGGCATGAAGAAGAAGGCAGCAGTTCTTTGTAGCTGCGTTGAGGTTAAATATAGTTTTGTGAAGGTCAGGTCTCGAAGGAGGAAGCTGTTGTCTGAGTTGGAATTATAGTGATAAAAGGGTGAAGTGATACATAAAAGAGAGTATCTTAATGTTGTTATTAATATGTACTTTTCTCTCAGTCATTTTTATTGGATCTGACTTTTTTTTTTTTTTTCAAGTTTAATATTGGACAACGAAAGATGGAAGCAAGCTGATGTGCCAACAGAGTTCCAAGACTTGGTGAATCACATTGTTGATTCAGGTTTGTACTGTTTTTAAATTATTTTCAGATTGCACGTCTTAAAGGCTAACCTATATTATTTAATTCAGATGGAGGAAAACAATCATAACTATTCTATTGCTTGAGTTTTTTGTTTGTTTTTGTTTTTGTTTTCTTGTTTTACTTGAAAATGAATATCTGTTTGCAGGTTGCATTTCGATATCTTCACAAGATGTTTCAATTTAGGTTTATGTTAGTTAACCTTCACTGATATTTAATTTGTAGCCCAGCTGACTTGTGGAAGAATGATTAATCTATAGAGTTTTGTGTGTGTGTGTTTTGTCCATTTAAAGGAATGGCAAGTGTATTAAACTGCCCTTTTTCTTTCAATCCAGGAAATCTAACTCTTCCAGAGAAGCGTTCAGACTCAGGTGAGATATTTTACATAGAAAACTTTTTATGAATAAATTTTAGGCAATGGTTTGAAACACTTTTATAAGGCAAAAATAAAAAGGAATTCAATGCTGCAGCATTTAAAGTATATTTAAAATATTTCATATTTTATAGGAAAGTACAAGGCCAAAGTATTTGATAAGTTGTCATGAAGAACTGTTTAGAATATTGCTTAGACATTTTTGTAAAGATATATGTTTATCCTTGTGTTTTTAACTTTTTCTTTTCCACTTACAGAAAGCAGACCCACAGAGTGTCTGAAAGTTGGAGAGGATGAGTTTGCTGTTGTTGGGTTAGTGATATTGTATTCTATGAAATCTGTTTTGTCTGTGCTTTTTTTGGTGAAACTATATGAAGGTCCTACTTCTTTTTACCTTTGATAAATGTCTTTGTTTCTAGAAAATTAGACTGAAATATGTAATTAAGAAATATAGTTATGTTTTCACAAACTTTCTCTCTGGATGCAGTCAAATTGATATGGACTCGAACACACTATCTTATCAACATTAACACAATGAAGATTACCAGAAATCTTTTGTAGAAATGCAATAATTTAACTTTATTGATAAACACCCTGTCTGAAGGTTAAGAATATAACTCAAGAATCAGTAATTATCTAGATCTATAATGGATCTCATTAACAGCAAAATAACAGCACTAACTGTGGCAAGATGTTGCAACATGATCAGAAGTATAAACACTTCTCTCTCTACAAAAAAACATCAAAAAGCAACATGTGTGCAAGCTGATGGGAAAAGGCTAATCAAACTTCGAGTAGTTTCTTGTAGTTTCTCCAAGCCGACATGGGTTGATTTGGTGAACACTATTATGTAGTAGCCTACGCGCAAGCAGCGTCACACAGTTAATTGCTCCAAAAATTTTTGTATAGATTTATTTATTTTTTGTTAATAATGATTTAATAAAAAGTAGTCCTGTTTCTGTCCTTATTAATTTTACAAGCTTGATTGAATTGATTACTGCAGATGATACACAATAAATATTCTTTCATAGATGTAAACAAATAATTTTCTGGTTCATTTGTAAACTCTTTAGCTGTCAAATGCAGTTATTAGTTATTTCAAAAAGGTTTTAACACATATTTCTATAACTCACTCACTAGTAACAATAGGCATTGGAAAGATATTGTCAATAGTCCATTCTCAAAAATTGTTTTTTTCTCCTCTGAAAAATATCCTGATTGTTAAAGGCTCTAAACCCTTTAGTGGGATAGCTTATACAATCAAATTGCTGGTTTATTTTCTATTTCTTCTGTCACTTTTCATTACTCAGTCTATTCATTGATATGTTTCCTTTGTGTGTGAGCAGGACTGTACTGATGCTTATCAAGATGATGATGGAGTATTGCCAGTGTGTGGTGGATATCCCTACTGCTACACCTGATCTGCTCACAAGGCTCATAGACCTCCTTAAGGTTAAAAAACATTTTAAAGACTTAATGTACGAAAAAGAAAATATATTACTCTACTGCCACTGTTTAGATAATATACATTTCTTCAAAGTGAAGCATTGGTTAAAATGGGTCAAACAGCCTTATAATTGACTTTGGTTAAAATTATTAAAAGTCCATTTAATGACACTAATATATCTTATTTTTCAGAGTCAGATTTCAGTTCACAGTTAAATCAAGTTCTGAAGAATGGGAAAAAAATAGGAATTTATTTAATACATATTGAAATTATATTTATTCCTTCACAGATGTTTAATTCAAGAACTTGTCAGCTTTTAATTGGGGCAGGAGCTCGCCAGATGGTTGGTCTAAAGACAATTTCCACAAAAAATTTAGGTAAGTACAGATAAGTATTTGCATGTATATAGTGGAGAGTATAAAAATTGTTGATGACATGCAGTTCTTTTGCCTTTAAATTGTTTGATGGATAAAATGTCAGTGTTATTATCATTTTTTATGCAGGTCGAGAAGCATAGTTTTTGTTTTAAGGTTGATGGCTACTTCTTTTTTTTTTTTTTTTAAGAAAGTGAAAATAGCTATTAAAAAAATGTGTGTTGCCAGTCTGATTTATTTTTACCTACTGGTTAGGGAGAATGTATATTTATAACTGAAAAGAAGAAATCATGGAATGAAATGTTTATCTTATGTAGAAGAATATACCAGCATCTTCTTCACTTCTTCTATGGGTGAAAGTGTTAGCTGGTCCCAAATACCCTATCATTAAATTGACAATCTTTGCATATTATGGATTTCTCTATGTTTCAAGCTTAGTATTATCCCACAATATTTCAAAGGTCAACTGTATTTAATTTAGAGTCTTAACCTTTTCACATTGCATGATATGAGGCCTATTCCTTGGGTGTGCACTTTTTGGGTGAATTAAAAAATTATAAAAGATTAAATCTTTGAATTTTATTAGTTTGAAATGGAAAATGTGCAGATCAATACAAAAAGATGCTAGCACAAAAGCACATCAGAGTGCACTTTAAGTATATGTGGCGCGATAGGAAAGGGTTACATCGTAAAATTTCTAAACCCTGAATACTGAAATTCACAGAGGTGCTGACTAGGGAAACTTTCCAATGGCTTTGTTCTGGAGTATTTTTAGATTTTTTGTTTTCACCATCCTATATAGATTTCTGTGTTGATTTACTTTTTTACTTATTTATTTTTTTTTTTTCAATCCGTCAGCTTTGGCGTCAAGATGCTTGCAGCTTGTAGTACATTTTATCCCCCAAGTAAAGGACCACTTCGAGAAAACCTTGCCTGCTAAGAATTCCAACATGCTCAAGAACTTTGAGAAAATAGTAAAGGTAAGCATCATTCATATTTTTTGTCAATGATTTTGGATGGACCAAAATAAATATATCAACCTGTTAAACTTATGTTTGTACAGAGAAGATTAAGAGAAAAGAAAATGTATACATGTGTATTATAATCTTTGTGTATGTACAATGTAATATTTTAAGAGCACTGCAGATGAAATTGATTTTATGAGGTTTTAATTTTATCTTTTTTGTTATCAGGACTATGATGATCACATAGAAGAAATCAATCACAAGCTGGTGACCATATCTGACAATATGGCAGAGGCACAACTCTCCAAGGTAGCTTTTCTAATTTGATTGTAATGGATCTATAAACTTTAATATATAAACTTTAACATATGCTCATTTTCTGGTTAGTGGGCGGTATTTGTTTAGTGAAATAGATTAAAGCTCTGATGCTTCATTCAGATGACGTTGACAAAACGAAAATATGTTAACAAAAAAATACTTGAGTTGGGGGAGTTTTTCTTGCAATCAAGGTGGATTTTTCTTTTAGAGATGACTCAAATTTAGGATCATTTCTCTAAATGTTGGGTTTGCCTGTTGCAAAGTTAAGTAAGTTTTATCAGGAGAAAAAGAGGATGTTTCCTGAGAGAGCAATTTTCTTTGACCACTTAAAATAGCCCCATCAACTCAGTTTTAAATCTATCTTTTGTGTTACACTTTTCTTTTGGATACTGAAGTGATACTTGTATGCTATGAGAAGTATTGAAGATCTTGCTAGCTATGATCACATTTTTGGATACTGTATCATTATGCTAGAATTTGCTTAAAAATATTGTTTATATTTAATTTTGTTTGATATATATAATAATTACCTAACATGGCTGTTTATATGGCCCAAACAGCAGCAAATAGTTTACCTCCAGTGCCTGCCTGAGCCTACTGCAGGCAGTAGGTGGATCGGTGATCAATCACCTGTAAGGCGCACCACAGCTGGGTGTGCCCATGTGTAACTGTGGACTGTGTGAAAACTCAATATTTACAACTTTTTCTTTGTTTTTTCATAGCAAAGTCCGTGCCATTAACACCAAGAGCATCAGGTCTACATTCTTTTTAAAGATACACTTATAAAGAATACAATGCTCTTATTTTTAACTCTTCCAAAGAAAGTGTTTGCATTGTGCAGATCAAAGTTCATACATACAGTAACAAAAAATTTTAAGAGCCATTATTTTCATATTATCTTCATTAAATACTACTTACCTAATTAATTAAAAACGATACAACTGATTTTCTTGAAAATCATTTTTGTAACTTGAACGGTAAATATTAAATACCTTGGCAGCTGCAGAAAAAGAGCTAGAAAGTCTTAGCTTTGAACCTCTCTCCCCTAGACCATGTCTCATTTGCTCAGGTTTAGACAGAATCCTTGACAGACATAACATCACATCACAGTTATATCACTGATGATCTTTCATTGGAAATCACTGGTCAAGAACATCACATCTTAAGTATATAAGGAGCTCACAACATTCATAGTTAAAAAGAATATAGACATGTTCATTCAGACAAGTCTAGTTAGACATGGCATTGATATAAGTGTAACAAACTGAATGGTGCATTTAGAAAGCTGGAGGTTAACGTCAGAATCATATGCTCTATAATTGTGCCAGCAGTAGTATCAAAATTAGTATCATTAAATTCACAATAATTTCAATTAGAAAACACTTCAATAACAGAGCGATACCAAAACAATACATGTTAGAAACACACTGTGTTCCCTGGATAGAGAGATACATGTTTGGTTTTACTTTCCTGATGAGCAAGGGAGAGAAGAGGAGCTTCAGCTCAGAACATTGAAAAACTGTAACAAATAATTATGAAACCACAACACCTCTAAACTTCTTCAGAGATCTTAGCTCAAGCTCTGCTGATTACAAAACAATTTAAAAAACAATAACCAAATATACGTTTTTTTTTTCAAAATTTGAATCTTCATTTGATTTATAAAACTTTTCTCAAGTACTGTTGGACTTAAACGCTGTGTTCATAAATCACTAGCGAGGTGCGGCGGGATCTGAATATAAAACTAAATTGTCGTGATCAAACAACCGTTTAAGTGTCCTCTACAAGTTTAGATGTTATTTAATTGATGGGGGATATGGCCTCTTTTTTGTAATTGCTTTTGATTCATACTGATCAATTTTATATTTTCAGGTACATTTTGCCCAACAAATTATATTTTTATAATTCTATTTATTTTCTATGAATAGTACGAGGTGAAAGCTCCAATGCCATCACAGTGTTTCCGGACAATTTGCAAACAACTTTCAAAATTGCATGAAGCTCTTATTGGTATACTTGGACTTACTCATATACGGGTACGTACCATAGCAACCATTTTTTGTAACCAATGATAATTTTTTTTTCTTTTCATTTCTTAAATCTTTACTTGGTATTGTTGAACCTAAAAAAAAAAAACCCTAGGCCATTAAAATTATTGTCATTATATCACAGAAAGAAAACACCTAGGCAATTTTTTCACCTTAAAGATGTTCAAAAGGCTCTGCTTCATTCCTTAAGGTCTCTTACTTTATTTCAAGAGATCCAACTAATTAGGACTCTCTTTTTATTGCTTCCTTTTGTTGCTAATTTTATATTAACAGAAAAACTATTGTTTCTCTTTGCAGACTTTGTTTACTAGGATGAATGAATCGTTCCTACGTCAACTTAGTAGACGCTTAGTTGTCTTGGGAGTTACAAATGATGGAGGGCCTCAGTATGGGTAAGTTTGATAAAAGGAGATCTGTACAGTGCTGTCATATATTTACATAATGTATGTGGACTGTATCGAGAATTAAATCTTTGAATTATGCCATTTACATCTGGTTGTCATTTATTTAGACAAGATACCTACTATGTACAAATTAGAAAAGGATAATGCATTTGTCTAACAGTTGTTGTATTTTCCTCTTACTCCCCACAAGCGTAGAAATTAGCACCTTTAGACCTGTTTCTGTCTTATGTTTTAATTTTCTTGATGACCTTAATGTGTTACAATTATTAAGTGATTTTTGTATACACAAATTTGAATATTATAGATTTTTTGTAGGTTGGGGATTAATAAGATTAGCTATGTCATATTCAGTAACTGTTATGTGATTTATGAATAATGCATTATTTAATATATGGAATTTTTGCTTTGTATGTGTATTAACCCTTCTTTTTCCCTTCAAAATTTGTAGTATTTGTTGTAACTTATTTAAGACAATATAATTGATTGTCACATTGCTAACATAATGGCCTTTCCAAAAATCAAAATTAGAAAAACAAAAGAAAAACTTAAAACCTGTTTTGTTTTTTCTTTAATGTAGATGATTTTAAAATAAGAATTATTTTAATTTTGTCCAGCCAATTTTTCGGCAAAGAGACAGAGGTAAAGACAATGATGTGAATTGTACTTGCCATTTTCTAACATTAACTTGTGCTCTTTTATCTATCATTTTCCAGGCTGGTGATATCAGATCTCGTGTTTTATTCTGGCAGTTTTAACACCCTCAAAGGCTTGGAGGGTCTGGTCACAGACACCAACTCCGTGTGGGATTTAAGATGACAGGGATAGACCTATGACCCTGGCTTCTCACCAACAAAACCGTGATTTTCTCATGAATACCAAGACTGTGCTGCAGTATTCCAGAAAGGCTGTGATTTCTTGTTGCTGTTTATCATGTTTGCCTGTGCCAGCAATCTTCATTACCCATTTGCAATTCCAGGACAAATGAAGTTTGTCCCATCAATGCAACATCAGTTTTTATCAGGGACATCAACCAGCGTTTCTTAATCACATTTGACTTTGTAGAATTTTGTTCAATTATGATTAACACTCTGTTATCTTTATGATAGAATGATTGACTAATGGTCTTATTAAAAAATAAACAAATAGCCACAAAATATATAAGCGTGCTTTAGGATTGAAGAATTACTTAAATGTGGTTTAAACAATGCCACAAGGTTAACTTCAACCTTAGTCATAAATGTATTTATCCAATTTTCTAAATCAGTGCGCTACGGTTAAAGTCTTATTGTCAATAATAAACCTCTAGTTTTTCAATACAATACTGTTACTGTTGCAATACAGTTCACATAAAATACAAGGTTATATCTGTTGATTTCACGGCTCTCTAGCTCGCAATCAGGTACGCAGTGCCACTCTGAAAGTGTGGATGAAGCTCAAAGCTCAGACCGTTATTCTGACAATGGGGACAGGTGACTACTCCTTTCTCCCACGAGGCAGGTTTTTATATACGACACACAGACAGCTCCTCTTTTAACACAGGTTTACAGACTTCGTGTTGATAAAGTGGGGCTTGACACACCCACAACAACAATGACAGTAATGACGACAATGACAGTCTAAGATGACAGCAATGCTTATGACAGCAGTCTGCTCACTGAAATTTAATTGAATTGCGAAATGCATTTATTTACTAGTCCCTGTGTCTGGACAATAAACTCACCTGTAATTTAGCAAGACATTATGACCTTCGTCTTTTGCTTAGTAGATTTTAATCAACTAATGCTATGTCTCATTTATCCAGAGAATAGTTTTAAGATTTAGTTATTTAATTTAGGCAATTTAAATGTTATTTAGATTATTTCTATTCAAACCGAACTCCTATGTTATCAAGCATTTATTGGCTTATTATTCACAGAGTTAGTCTTGAATTATACAATATCATTTACTAAGATACTCACCTCAGGCAAGGATGTTCAGGCTCAAAGGCTTTCTGATAGAAACTATGGTTGCTCAGTGACAACTTAAGTTCTATTAATATATTGTTGCTCAGTGATAACTTAAAGTCCTTGACTTTGAATCCAGATTACTTTTACAATGAGAACTTTAAAAGTTCAACAATGATTCTTGATTCTTGGTGATCACTTCAAACGTCGGAGACTCAAGCAGTTTTTTCATGAGGATTCAGCAGAATTGCTCGTCAATATATACTCTAGGCCCAATATGTGGGTGAGGCTGAAAGTGCGTGGTACTAACCCAACCCACTCAAACTGTGCATAGTTCTTAAACAGCAGATCCTGGTGCTAAGTAATGTCAATCAGTACACTAGAAACCCCCCGTAAATATAAGAACGACTTAGGCAATGTAGCCATAATTAAATTAACTCGGAAGCATGACACTGATCTGGGAACAATGACCTACATAATCCTGGACAACATTCATAATACGCATTGCCTTTCGGTGCGAGAGAAGTTAATTTTATTCAACCGACATTCCTTTCAACAACTTTTAATGCTCAACGGCTCTACTTCGTGACAGTCATTTTCTCTAAGTTGATTATAGGATGAGACAACTTTATGAGTTAAATATAGCCTTCTTCATCAAAGAGTTTACCATGGTGTTCAACAAAGATATTTCTTAATGCATTTATGGATGATTCCATAGGTTTTGATAAATGTTCTGAAATACTTTGCTATGTTTTGCCTTGGGTATTGGCATTGACCTTTAGTTGTTGTTTTTTTAATCAGTCTTGGTTTGTCTGAAATTTAATAATGATCTTTTAAGAAATACAATAATAGAAATCGCAATAGACTTTATGATTTACTTAAGAAAAAAGCAGGGAGTCGGGTACTATTTATGTGCATAAATAAGAACTAACATATCTCTTTAAATGCATACTGTATATCAATTTTTTTTTTTAATTTGTTGAACAGTTTTATACAGAGTTAATTTCAAGATGTATTAACTGATATCAACAAATAATCAATATCATTCCTACATATTTTCAGAAAGACAAAATTATATTTTTTACCCTGAATATGATTTTGTACATTTCCTCTTGCATTAGTAGGGTCTTTGGGATACAAATTTTGTACTGTTGATTTTCAATTAATTTATTTAATCAGGAATGCCACTTTTACGGAAATATAATTTGGATTCACGTCCGCTGGAAATCTTTCTGACTCTTGAGTCTGATGTTCAGAAAACTTTCCCCCCAAAATTCCAGAAAGTTGACGAAACCCCCATATTTATTTTTTTTTTTTTATGGAAAAAGATCCCTATTACTATGTGCCTTTCCGCCCTCATTGCTTGCACAAAGTCTAGATCCACAATCACGAGGACCATTCGTTTTTTTCAAGTGGCTTATGAAAGTTTGTCTCCGAACGGAACTAGCAGTTAACAATGTTTATCGACAGCCGTGTCTTTTCATTGTTTATGAAATTTGCATAATACTGTTTTGTCTGTATCGGCACTGCAGTTGACATCATCCGGGCTACTGTTTTTAACCTCTAGTTTATATGATATACATCATTTACTCTTCCGAATAATACCGACCTGTCCATCTTCATCCAGTCCTAGTCATCTTTTCTGGCAAATTGATTACTGCTAAGTTGTGTTTGATCCGATTCAGATCTATTGACTATTTTAATTACGCAACCCTGGCTAAACGTTTTAAGTTTATTGATAATTGGGTTCCAAATTGACATGACCACTTGTCTGGTACCTTTTATAAAAAAATAAAAATCTTGGTCTAGCTAGATCTAGCCGAGATATATCTTATGTGATAGCCACATTGTATCGGACGATCGGCACATTCTGCATCTAATATAATTTAATACTAAATTCATATAATTTAGATCTATATCTGGATTTCTGCTAATGTATGATCCTGGCATGTTTTGCTCCAATCTTTTGTTTTAAAAAAAACTTGTGTTTTTTTCTTTCATTAAATGGAGGCGCACTGCACAGTTAAAAATTTACTGAAATTCTGATGTAGAGTAAAAATAAACTTTGTTGAGGCTGATACACTAACAATGTAATATAGGTCTAATCGGAACCCCGGTAAAAAAAAAATCCGTTGTATGTATTGTCTATCTGCAAATATCTGTTATGGAGTATTAGTAAATGTAATACATCTATTTCCATAATAAATGTAACCATGTATAATCTCAAACATTCTCAGAGCTTCTCTAGACGGACGAAAATCTTTAAAATTTTCAGCTCCAGGGGCCCTTGATTCCCTTCTTTCTCTACTACCAAAGTTATGGAAATTCTGCCAGGTTTGGGTGGCATCCCTGTTTAATATATCCTGCTGCGCTTCTTCATATCCTTGTGACTGTAATAAACATCTGTTTATGCATCAAAACCAATTCAGTGCATGCTACATTTCCTATTCTCACTCAATAGTTCTGCCAAATTCACTTAAATCATAAAGGTAAAGGAAAACATTTGAAAAAAAAAAAAAATCCACTGCAAGATGCTGTATGTTCGTTTAATCTCTTTGTATAATTCTATCTGGTATCAAAATACAATTAATACTTTTACTAGTTGTTTTCTATTATTGGAATGGATATTTAAATCAATCTTTATTAATTGACATTTCTTTTGATTGCAGGCTCTGTGATACATTTTTTTTTTAATTGTCAAAGCTTGTTGAATTTCAAAGATTGGAAACAATAAGAGTGCACTAAAAAGTATCAAAAATTCCACCCAGTCTTACCAGCTTCACCAGCTGCCCACTAAATGATTATATAACCTCGTTTAAAAAAAAAAAAGTTTGTTATTGGGTATTCCAAACACAATAAGAAATTAAAAAAAATCGTCCATACTCGTAAATAGGTGATGCATGGTTTTCTTTTTTCACTTATGCATACCTTTAGCATTAGAAAAGCTCCTTGAAATATACATTCTTTATGCATACTAAGCAAAAGTGTTTGCAAAATATAGGCAGTTTTCTTTGATTGTTAAATTGTAATTATTTACTTATGTTCTGATCACCATGTGGTTGTATTTCTCATCAAGTGCAATAATACTCAAGTCCATATTTTAATGTTGCAAAAATTATGCCATTTAAACAAAGTTTCTAGTTTTCCTTTTTTTTTTAGTAGCCTCTTTCCCCTCCCCTCCACTCTTACAAAATCCATTGGAGACTTTTCTTACATCCAATTGTATCTCAACCTTTAGGTTCTATTGTATCTCAACCTTTAGGTTCTTGTCTCAGGAATAAAGTACATAGTATCAGGGAGATAATTTGAAAATCCATTGGAGACTTTTCTTACATCCAATTGTATCTCAACCTTTAGGTTCTTGTCTCAGGAATAAAGTACATAGTATCAGGGAGATAAAATTTGTTTTAATGTGCAATCACTGCTTTGTTTCTCTTAGTTAAATTTATGTCTGCTGTTAAATCCAAGTGTACCTTGGTTGAGGGACTTAAAGATGGTCTAATGATTTAAACACATGTAATCATGACCCTACCAAGAGGTTGTTAACCAGCTGCACCAAGTACAGTGGAAACCTCATGATTATTTCATTTTGGGAGTTCGTTAAAACTAAGAGAAGAGGCTTCAAATTACAAGTATAGGCATTGTTAAATCATTAAAAGTGAAAAAAAAAATAATTATTGTACCCTTTTCATTCCCGTCTCATTTTGCTATCAATATCAGGGTTACTACATGCCCTTCTTTGTTGGTGAATTATTTCCCACCCTCGTTTTATCAGCTTTTTTTTTTTTTGGCAATAATTATCTATTCTTGCTGCTTGAGAGATATTGCAAGTACTTTTATAATTAATATATATTGGTATAGAGGAATCTGAACTAGATCTATGTTGATTGCTTAATTTGTATCAATTCTTTTATTTAGATAAGTAAGGAGATCAGTGTGCCATGTTCATATTGGGTAAAATATTTGGTATTGAATCAGTAATGAAAAATCTTACCTTCATACTATGATAGCCAATGATGCAAGTAGCTTGAACTTCTTTTTTTTATATATATATATTTCAATTTATTTGTTTGCTACAGGATCACATGTGCATATCCTGTTTTTAGCCCTGAGTTATGATGCTAATTTAAAGAAGTGAGAAAATTGTTGAACTTTGGTTGTGATTCAACAAGCCAAACAAAACTTGCATGAATTGGAATAATTATACTCCATTTTTTCTCCATACTTTTGTAAAATTTCAAAAACTAAATTCATGATCTACTTGCATTCCTATTTCTTAACTTGTAATGCTTTCTAGAGGAAAGTTATAGAGACAAGTTCTTCCAATAATTAATCTGCATGTCAATTATACATTAATTAAATAGAGACAACGCTGTCATTAGGAATTTAAAACATGGTAAAACTAAGGCATTTGTTTTTACTTCTTATTCTATATTTTCAAATTCAGAAAGGACACATAGCTAGCTGTATATATGTTAATATCGCATTATTTGCCAGTTGCAGCATATTACTGTTAGTACAGATGTCTATTGATGATGTGGGTCGGAATGAAAACGGCAATTGGGAGGGCCTCATCTTTTTTGTGATATGACAAAGGTTTGAAAGAGGCATTTTCAATATAATTATGTCTGCCGTTTCAATCTTTCATGACACTGTAGTGAATTGAAGTGAAGAAGGCAAATCTCTTTTTGAATATCATTGTGCAATAAAGTTAAGAGCAAATTTGTGGGGTAGAATGCACAAACAAGAAGTAGCTTACGTCTCGCATTAATAAAAAAATAAGAAGGCTTACAACGAGACGTAAGCTGCGTCATGTTTGTGCATTCTTACCGTGGTCTTTCAATTTGAAAATGGTTTCTTGGAAAATGGAGGTTACCATTTTTAATACATAACTCTGTATTTATCTTGTTCTACGTTGTATGTTTATATACTATGTTATTAAACCAATAGATATCTCTATGTGAAGGTAGGTGCAAAAGTTTTGCTCTCTATTTTTTTAAGTACATTTTTTTTTGTAATGGGACCACCAGTTAATTAATTACCACCCGCCATAAGCTTGATTTCATGTTTCCAGAGCTGAAAATGCCCCAACACAAAAAAGGTTGAAATCTAGTTTTAAGCATCGTGAAATAGCCAAATATGGCTTTTGTGGGCTTTATTTACACCCTAAATTTTGATGAAAAAAACCTAACCCTTTTAAGCAAAGGAAGGAAAGAAATAGACAATTTTCATATTTTCTGTTTTGTTGTTTTTTTAGTTCATGAAATGTTTAGAGAAAAAAAAGTTTCATTGTTGAGATGAAGCTTCTCCATGCAACGGAGATGGAAAAATAATGGGGAGAATTCTTTGATGAAATAATGACAATGCCTATGAATAATGATAATAATAAAGAAAAATAAATCAATGCAAGTTTCTGCCCGTAGTTTTGCATCTTGTGTTGTGTTGTAATTGTAAATCTGTGAACACTTAGTTAAACAACTTTTCGTATTGGTTTGAACAGAAAACAAAGAAAGAAAGAAATAAAACCAACAACATTTTTACCTTGTTGTATACTTTATTATGTATAAATTTGTCAATCAACCCACAAAGTTTGGATGGAGCTTTTATAAATTTTTTCATATGCATTTAAACCCCCAAAAAAGTATTTTTAACAAGTCTAAATGGAAGCTCATGGAAGTAGAGATGTAAATGGTAAGTTTCTCAAAACTGAAGCAATTTAAATTTATGTTATTTTCATGTTATCTTAGTATCTATCTTCTTTAGTATTTAAAACAAAATATTACCATGGTTACACAGTGATCTCTTCTTATCTTGAAAATTGAGAGGTTGAACAACTCTGCAGATAGTCCTGGTATATTGTTTTTTTTTTAATCACTGTCACTATTGAAACTGCATAAATAAATTTGTATAAGCTGAAAACGCTGTTGTATCAAATTACTTCTTTCCAGTCACGGGTGTAAAAAGTATTATCTTATGTGCATCATTTAAGATTTTATGTAATTCTATAAAAACAATTTTTATTTTTTTTTTCTCCAATCAGACAACAAATACATAAATGACATCCCTCTGTCATCACAAATGACACGCGCACCATAAAACAAAATTGCAATTCTAATTTTCCCTTATATATGACACACAGATCTAGTACTGGTATCACAATTATCCCTACTTGTCAAACCAAAAAATAATATAATGTACAAATAAAGAGAAATTTAATCACACAAGTTTTACTGCTTTGTCCACACTTACATAGAAGGGAACATTCCATATAGGACTACATGTAAATTGAAGAGGTGAAGATATTTAATATAAACTTATAGATAAACAGTTCTGTTTAAAGTTGTAACCAATTCTGTAATTGTCATAAAATATCTAATAACAAAATATATGCAAGTTAAAATTGCAATATTTCGTATCATTTGACTTCAGATAACAACAAAAGAATATGTGATACTGAAGTTTTAAATGATGTGTAACACGACCGAACATACCTCTTGAAAAAAATATTTTACCTTATGTGTGAAGTTGCTGATAAGGCCAAATACAGGAAGGGAACATTTTTAGCTTCCTCTTCAGTGAAGAGGACTCGCTACCTTAAAGAAAATCATGAATCTTTAAAGCATTTCTTACTTAGTCTTACATTTTTAATTCAAATCATGTTCTTTCCTTTACAATATTTGTATTTTATTTTTTGTAGAAAAAGAAGTAAGTCAGGAAGGTAAAAATTTTACACAGATCAACATGTTCAGCAAACAAATCATGACATTTTTTTTGCTTACATTTCAATCTTTAAAATATATCACATAAGTAAAAATAAAATTAAAAAATTGGGAGTTTTTGTAGTTCAGTATATCTCCATGCAGGATATAAAAAGAAATTTAGGAGATTATAAATATTTAAATTATTAATTTGTAGGCTGCTATCTTCCACATAAGTATTGGAGCCATACAAATGGGATGAAACAGTAGTTTTAGATTGTTGGTGCACTTTAATTGAATAGTCTGTTTATTATATATTGATAGGGAAAAAACACCACAAATACAATTGTAAAAGTAAGATTTCTCAAAAACATTTTGTTTTTATTGTTTTTTTGTTGTTGTGTTTTTTTAGGGAGTCAAATGTTTCATTCATATTTCATCCAGGGGAAAAGGTAAAACAATAATTTTGTACGTGCAAAGTGAGATGGATTGATTTGCATAGTAATTCGGCTTTGCTATAATTTTATCTTACTACATCAACAGTTGGCTTCCCCGTCCCTCCCTTTTCAATCGATTTTTATTCTAGCATAATCTATATCTACCATCTTACATGTGATTATCAGAAGAAATATATTCTCAGGGTAAAACCTTTCCTTGAAGCATATTTTTTTTTAACAGAATCACAATCGGAATGGGTTTTAAAATATATTGATCAAGAGCTGCATTGTTATTTAAATTGTACGAAATGGTTCCCTGGCTGTTACAGATATCTGCCAGATTGTCAAATTGAAGAGTTAGCTTTTAATATGTGAAATGCAGAGCTAGAAAATTCTTTGACAGTCACATAAGAATTATGCTGATAATAATTGCAACACTGTCCACAGGGAATCAATGGCAATAAAAAAAGAAAGTTGGCTTCTCCTCTAGTGATCAAGGATTCGTAGATTTCCAGACACTATCTTGTTTTCCAAAATGGATCCCATGGGAATGTCAATTTTCTCCCCATGATTTGCAATAATGATGACAGTGCCCTGAAAAGTAAAGAACCAAAAAGATATTTTTCATTCAAGATAAAGAAAAGTACATAAATGGTACTACTAATAAAGTATTAATACACCCAGATGCATCCACTTTATCCTGAACAAACTGTGAACTGTCCTTTTTTTTTCAGAGCAGTATTTTTGCATCCTATCTTACGGAACATGACAGCTTTCTAAAGTTATAGATATTGAAACATGTATAAAGAGGGAAATACAATTTCATATCAAATATGCAGATGATTAAGATGAAAGTTTTTGGCTGTGAGAAGCTTGTAAAAGAAAATCCAGTACACGTGTGGAAATAAATTTACTTAAAGAAATATACTTTAGCCTGTTGTTTGTTTCTGCCTGAAAATTATGACACAGAAAAGATTGTCTATAAGCTACTGCATAGTAACAAAGAAAAATGTACAGAGCAAGACCTCTTGGAGATAATTGATAAAAGAATTTCTTATATTTCCAAAATAAACATTTTAAAACATTGTGAGTGCCATAAAATTGTTGATGTGAAAATTGATGAATTTTGAATTTATTTTTTTTAAACCTAAGTTGGTATCTGTATCAATGCTTACCCTTAGACTAACATTCTTGCCAAAATTGACATCTCCTGAAACAGTCAGATGGTCAAGCTCAAGGATATCAGGAATACTTGCAAATCTTTGTAAAAAATCCTTGACCTGAAAGATAAGGTATTGATAGGGTGACATAAGTTCATACAAAGTATTCTTTTTTATTTGATTAAAAATGTATACACACCAAGCCTTTCCTGAGGATACTTGAATCTGTAAAATATCAAACCCCATTATTTTTTAAACCTTATCTTGTAAACTAAATGTAAAACGAATGGGGAACAGTGGGAAAAGGATATAAGAACAACCATTCATTCTACAGTACAACTTGGATTCAACGAATTACATCGTTAATCTTCAAAAGTTGGTTGGATGCATGCCACGTGTGGCTCATTGCTAACACCCTACTTCCATTGCTGTACCTAGATGATTATAGAGCCAATCACCCCCACCCATCTACCCACAACTTGACTTTTGCCTCTTCTTCCCCAACCACACCCACACCAAACCACATCAAACAGGCAGCTTTAACTCTTTGATCTCCAATTTCGCTCAATAAAACTCCATTACATTTTTGCACCAAGATGGTGTTGAGCCAACCACACCTAACCCATAATACCTACAAATTTCCCCTTGCCTCTTATTTCCGAACTACACTTACATTTTAAACTGGCGGCTTCAACTCTTCTATCGGTCTTCCGTCTGCTGCCACTCTTCTTCCCCTCTTCTCACTGCTTATCAATATTATCATTCATTCATTGTGACCCACCCCTTTTACTGTTCACTACACTACGTGATGTCAGCCCTGATCTATGAGAGAAGTATTAATTTTTAGCGACGACCCACGGATCTTTGATTGACTATATTTTTAGCGACCACCCACGGATCTTTGATTGACTAATTTAAAACTAGATTTAGAGTATCTGGTAGGCAAATTTGTACACTTTTGGACACTTCTAGTTCGTTGGATCCAAGGATGGGTTAAGATTAGATTGTTGCATCCAAGACAGTTTACTAAAGACAAAGAGGAAGAAAAATCGGGTATTTTTTATCAGTTTGTTGAACGTAGGGTATTCTTTGAATCCAAGTATGTTGTATTCAAGTTCTACTCTACTAGTTTATTTTGATACATGATTATCTATGACAAATAAGGAATATTAAAGACAAAAGATATGATAGTACAGAAGTCAGGTTTTGCATCCTTCGCTAGAAATTAATCTTGGCTAAAAGAGATTAGTTCAACATAGATAAAGGTATGGTAAAGTTTTACTCTACATATTTGTAAATATGTTTGCTGCAAATGAGACATATCAATGAAAGTATTTATACTACTTATATTTGGTTAGGCAAGTGAAACAAAAAAAAAATATATCGTGCTGTAAAATATATGCAAAAGACAGGGTAAAGTTAGCATATGTTACACGGTCAAGTGAAGAAATTGACTAAAATAAGGATTTGCAAATTGGTCTTACTCGTAAAATTGGTATTACTTCAAAGGATTTTATTTTTCCACATGTTGAAGAAAAAAAGCTTATTGATTACTTTTACAAAACAATAATTATGTTTATGCAAGTATAAATAACGTCTTAAAAAATAATGTTACAAAACAAACCTTGGAGAACTGGTGACCAAGTTTGACCAGCGGAACACTAGGGAAAGATCGTTTGGGTGACCAGCGGAACACTAGGGAAAGATCGTTTGGGTGACATTTCAAGTGCACCTGTCCTCATAGCGTACAGGTTGCTCATTACTATCAGCAGATCTGATGTTGTCTTCACAGGAAGGAATCGTCGACGAGGAACATTGATGCCTATGGGTGTAAATTTATGCATTAAATAATATTTACTGAATTTGCGTCTCTGTTTTCCTAACAAAAAAAATGTGACACTTTTCAATATTTATTTTTGTACACTGCAAATAGAGAAAAAAAAAACCAATAGGCACTCAATAGATCTGTAATAAGTTTGATTATTTATTAGTTTTATATTTTTTTACGCACTTTGTGCGCCAAGTAGGCAAACACTACCATTTAAGAAACTTCTACCAATAGAAAACACTTACCATTTAAGATGCACTTATAAATGGTAAATGCTAGATATATTCATAGTTAACAGAAAGAGTTACACAGAAGATTGAAATATCTTATTACTGTGAATTACACCTAAGGTCGTGAGGATTAGCTCATTAAAATCATTACAATTGGTCTTTCCAAGAGTATCATTGAACTTGAAATTCTTTTTAAATGGTATATAAAAATGTAAAAGGTGCCCATTTAAAGTCATTTCCAAGCCACTCCTCCATTCATATGATTCTCCATTTTTTTTTTACACTTATAGATAATGCCAATATTCTGAAATATATTGCATTTACACACACTGAGAAGACCCTTAAGAGTTGAAAATGTGACATGTTGCAAGATTATATAGGAAATCACAATGTATTAGCTGAGCAAAATAAGACAAAGAAAAGATCTCAAGCCATACCAACTGCTTTATCAAAGCTCTTGATTGCCGCACCTACAGCTGTCTCTAACTGAATAACATTCATTCCATTATCTAGCGTCTGAAATTAAAACAAACATTACTGTTTCAAAAACAAAACAAAAATGTACTCATTTTTTCTGACCTTGAAGGGTCAAATAAGAGGAAAGCTGAGATAGAAGGAAGAAGAAGAGGACAGAAAGACTTGTTCTAAGGACATGCAGGAAGTTGATTAACGAAAGGAAAATAAAGAGAGGGTAAAACCTTTACTAAGAAAATGGAAATATATATAAATAATTTATCTCTACTTACATAATTATTACAATTATTTTTATTATCTAGCTCTTAAATTAATTCAGCACTTTTCTTTATCTCTACTAAAAACTACAGTATTATATGTAGAATTTGAACATATCCAAACCATGCTTTCAATTTCAATGCTCTTCATTTGTCATTCAAATTTATTTGACTATGAAGAATGAGATGATGAAACACAATTTCTGTTTTAGCTCTCACTAATCAACTCTAAATTTTTAGCCTTGGTATTCAATACACCAAACTTTTATGGAATAAATAACACGTGAAATCATCCTGATGGGATGGAGTTGTTTTGTTTTTTAATGAACAGGATATTGCAATTCATCAATAAAATACACAGGCTGTTAAAAGTAACATCATCTGTTGTTATTTTCCGTTTAAAAAATCTTCTTCTGTTTTCTTTCTTCTCTTCAGTACATGGCTAGCCTCATCATTTTCACATCTTTCTCATACCCATGCCTCCTCTTCAGTACATGGCTAGCCTCATCATTTTCACATCTTTCTCATACCCATGTAATACAAGTGATTCCACTAACCTTTGGATTGACGATAATTTCCATGTGGAGTGTTTTCTCTTCAATATTTCTCTTGATAGCCTGAAGACTAATCCATAGGTTATTGGTGTTGAATATCCTATTTGAGAAAAAACAAGAAAGACAAGGTTTGTATCAGCCAAATCATAAATCCTGTATATGACACATGGGAAATCATGTTTGGTTGCAATGTATTAAGTATAATCAAATATGCAAGCTTTTGTGAAGAATATGATGAAAAGAATATTAGTATTAATCAAATCATGTACACATGCACACTACAACATATGTCACAATGTCTTCATATGTTGTTTTATATTTAGCACATAAATAGATGTAAGGATGGTATTTATTATCTTCTCTTCCTCTTTTACAACTCTATTCAATTTATATTGTCATGAGAATAGAGATAAAACAATTTATTTCCATCTCATTACTTCAGACTATGATAAATGTGCTACAAAAACAATGACACTTCAATCAATTTTGATGTTACGCTTTTCAAAAAGAAACTGTTAAACATGACTATTTGAGACAAGCTTATTCTACATTATTCTCACTGTTTAGTATATCTGGCAACATTATTTAGGTTTTAGTTTTACTCATCACAACGGATTTAAGAGAAATCTAGCTTTCAATGATTTAGAAAAATCTTACATTTTCACACGATGTATAAGTATCTTGATTTTCTAAATTTATTTCAAGCAAAACATTTCCAATGTGTTTTGATTATTAACTCCATGTTAGCCTATCTAATATCTCTATTTAAAATGATGTCCAGCCATACTCACTTGAATTTACTAACACTCTTGAATTCATCAACCTGAGATTAAAAAAAAAGAGCAAGAAAAATTCACATTTGATCTATACTTGTATACCCTGAATACAGATATACAACATAACACTTATTTGTTTAAAAAAGAGTGAATACAGTCAGAAACAATGTTTATGCACTACTCTTGATTCCCATATTACATCAGAATTTTATAATGCCATGATTTTGCTTTTTTCCCCTAGTTTCTTTATTATCAATACAAAAAATATCAAAGCAGAATAAATATTATACCTTCCATTTTCCACCATAATATTCAACACTTGAGACGATGTGACAAAAAAACTTATAAATCTTTCAGACAGCCTGACTTACCTTATCTGAGGGAACCTGTGCATACTCCAACAACCTGAGCTTTCCCTCTTGCTCTACAAGAGTACCACCCTGTCAGAGATTAAAAAAAGAAAAAAGTTTTTTTAAAATTTCATCCATGGAAAGATTGAAAACGTATTTTAAAGCATCAGGCAAACGTTTTCCCCATACTCTTTGGCAGCGAGTAGGTCACCCAGAATTACTGTTTTGATTTTTCAGGTGTCATAAGCAGTTACAAATTGTCCGTGTGTGTTCATCCCAACAATACACCCTCTTCTAATCCCTTCCCCTTTATTTATTTTCTCCCTCCCTCCCTCCGTCCGTCCCTCCGTCCGTCCGTCCGTCCGTCCGTCCGTCCGTCCGTCCGTCCGTCCGTCCGTCCTAAAAACTTATAAATCTTTCTTTCAGACAGCCTGACTTACCTTATCTGAGGGAACCTGTGCATACTCCAACAACCTGAGCTTTCCCTCTTGCTCTACAAGAGTACCACCCTGTCAGAGATTAAAAAAAGAAAAAAGTTTTTTAAAAATTTCATCCATGGAAAGATTGAAAATGTATTTTAAAGCATCAGGTAAACGTTTTCCCCATACTCTTTGGCAGCGAGTAAGTCACCCAGAATTACTGTCTTGATTTTTCAGGTGTCTGGTAAATACACATCAACACATTAGCAGTTACAAATTGTCCGTGTGTGGTCATCCCAACAATTCACCCTCTTGAAGTTTCTAATCCCTTCCCCTTTATTTATTTTCTCTCTCTCTCTCTCTCTCTCTCTCTCTCTCTCTCTCTCTCTTCTCCCCTTATCTAAAGAATACTTTTAAAAGTTTCACCTTAACATCGGCTCTTGTCTTGTCTGTGACCTCCATGAGAAATTCAGGGGCTTGAGATTCCGGTGAGTTTACCAAAAAATTTAGAATGTCTGAAGTACTTCGTTAAGGACAAAACACTTTTTCTGTTTGTTAGTGCAGTTTTGCTTTTTTGTGGATCAGTAAATGGTAAGGCTTAGAGCGCATCCACAAAACCTTTCAATAAACTTCGTAGCAACATCACAAAATGAGGCAAAGTATGTTCATAACTTAATCAAGGAATGTACTTTGATCCTGACATTAAACTAGAAAATATCGCTAGAAATGTTAACTAAATTTTAAAATGGTACAAACATTTCACTATTTCAGTTAAATTTTGTCCTTATTTTGGTAAAGGTTCTTGATATACCCCTTTTTCATAGCTAAGTGTGAACAGCAACTCAACTCTTATTGAGACATACCTTCAAATATTCAGGTATTGCATTAAGCTTAATATATTAGAATGTGCCATCAATTTCCCCATCATGAACAGACAAGAAAAGGATACTGAGATCAACTGTGGCACCCATGTTGTCGATATTGGAGATGAAGACATACTTTTTCCCCTGCCGTATGAACTGATCCAGGAGGCCCGAGTTGAAGAATGAGTTGTACACATCCCCGTGACCTGGTGGATACCACCTGAGGATGATGAAAATCATAAAAGGTTTATAGTAGCTTCTATGGTAGAGTTGTGCTGTTGATCTAAAGAAAATGTCCAATTTCTCTTAAAGAATTATTTGTGTGTTACTCTTGTAAAATATCATAGATGAATCCCTTGTGACAAAGGACATTTTTCAATGAATATTTCAATCAAAGTTGATAATTTTCAACTTATAATTTAAATAAGAAAAAAAATGACACATCCACAGAGAATGTGTGCCACTTGCCCTTCTATTGATTCTTCGCCAAAACTTTTTGGAATTGGCATAAGAGTGTCCCTGTTGACCCTTGGGTATCTGAAAATAAAAGAAACAAAATGTATCAATCCTGACTGTACACCTGGTTTTACTTTACATTAAGTGTTTAATAGAAACTTAGGATAAAATAACTTTTAGACTGTCCTTAAGATATTCATCCTAAGTAGATTCCACTATTTTAGAATTGGATAAAAAAAAATCTATACTTTTACATAAAAAATTCAAGTCTTTTAGATTGGAGGCCCACATGTTTTCTTAATTGCTACAATTCCAACAAAAGCATGTGAGATACAAAAACTACATTGAAGAAAAAATAATTTTTACGTGATTTCATAAATAGAGTCTTGTTGTAATGCAAATCATGTGGGGCCTCTTAAATTCATAGATCATTAACTACTAAAGCAATAACTACTACATTTCAAAGTTACATTTTCATGGCCCTTAACTTCCCTTTGTATATATATATATATATATATATATAACATGTCCACACAAAAGGCAATCAGGGTGCTCAAAGAACGTTGATTTACGGATTATAAAATAACATACACACTAAAGAATAAACTAGTCTCTTGCCTATGTAGACCTGCCAACCTATATTTTTGTCTCAGAGTAATATCAACTGCCATTTAGAGTAATTTTTGGAAGTTCGTAGTAATAACATTAATGCAGGAAACATGCACACGCGGTGTGAGACTCCTTAAAACCTAAAAAAGAAATTGAATATGTAGTCTCCTTGACAAAACACCACTGCTTTTTACAAAGATATGAAGGAAAAAAATTGAAATGTATTATCTTGATTGTTATAACTAGGGATAATCACATGTCTCCAAGTCAAAAGAGGTTTGGAGGAGTGCAGATAATGAATTTAGTAAAACTATTTACAGGAAAGACCGCTAGGGGTAAATTGCAAATTAAATAAGGTTCATGGGTGCACAAATTGTGAAACATTTTTCTTTTTTTTTTATAATAGAAAGATTTAATGCAGAAAAAAAAATCTTGGACAATATGAGGGAACTTTCTTTTTACAAACCCTGTTATAATGGTATCTATCGTAGAGAGCCAAAGATAAATTATACAGTTAACCATAGAGAGTCAATCTATGATATGTAAATTGAACTCAACAGTGATTGATTTATGCCTCAATGATTGAACTTTAGTCTAGAGTAGAAAATCTAGATCTAGATCTATACAATTATATCAGAAGATCTTCTATTAGAAAAGTATGAATCATTGAATGTTCTGTCAGTGCTACATGCCAAAGCCTTAAGAATGTCTTGAAAGTGAACTCATTGTTACTAATTTTAACAATCACAGCACTGTCTTTTCGATGTCATTTTCATTGTGACTTTGACTGGTGCATTGAACATTCTATTGATTCCAAGAGAATAAAATGGCTGTGGGGTTTATAAACGAACCCAGTAATGTTAATAGGTCTGCCTATGGTTAACCTACCTGCTCTGGTTGAAGGTAAAGATGCTAACTTTGATATGGCTGTATTTACGCAGGATCTTCTGTGTATCTTCGTCTGTGTTGAACGAGTTCATCAGCACCAGCGGCACATCTACATCATAGGCCTTGTTTAGATTCTGTATTTAATAGATGAACATAATTTGTTAGTCACGAAACAACCAATATATGTTTAACTTTTCTACCATAGTCTTGAGTCCTGAATATCCTGTTTAAGATTCTAGGTGCAATACAACAATACAGCCAACTGTTTAAATATGGTCTTCATAGTTTACATTGATATAAAAATTTCCTGAAAATATCAAACTCAGTTCATAAATCTTTTTCATTCATACAACCCACATTGTTTTCGTATTTGATTGTAAAAAGAAAATTGCCAGAGCTGTGCTTTTCTACATATAACTAGTCACTTTTTAGCAAATATTGGGTACAATTACATCTACTCATAATTCATATTTTTAACAGCTTTTTTAATACAATTAACTCTGGGAAACGGTAGCCTTCTTTAAAAAGAAAATTCAGTAAAAGAAAACACTGTTGATTACACACCAAGCTTTTTGCCTACACGTTTGTCATATCTTGTACTTTAAGCTGAAGTGTTATGGTAAATGTGGTGTAAATGTTACCTCAATCTGCTGCACGTTGAGATCCAAGAAAGTCAATTCGTTGCGGACCTGAATAGCACTCTTGGGTCCCGTGCAACCCATGCTGGTGCCTAGACCTCCATTCAGCTTGATTACAACCAACTGGTTCAGCAAACTTTTGAAATCTGTCGCTGCTGGAGTCTCCAGAGAGTTGTATCGTTTGATCTGTACAACAAACCATCATCATTGTTTTGAAAAGATGGAAACAATGGAGGGGGGGGGGGGGGGGGGGGGGGTAATTTCTTGTTATCTTAACCTCTTAAGGAAAGGACACACACCTAATATGAAACATCACTGATTGTGTGGATATTAATTTTGTTGTTAAGGTTTGGCCTCTTAATAGCTAATGTCTGATCAATGGTAGATATCAACCACAAAATGGTCAGTATTCAAACATTTTCACTCTTTCACTTCAGTATACAGTTTTGTAAGTATAATTATGGGCAAATGATTTGCACCAATTTTCTTGTTATTTGTTAAAAATATTGTGAACAGAACGAGAAGTTGAGGGCTGAATTAAGATTTCTGTATTCTGTATTCTAAATTTATCAAACTTTTAACAAGTTTAAAAAAATTAGGGCCCAAGGCAGTAATGTTAAAACATGTTTCTCTAATGACTTCAAGCTATCAATGAAAAAGGAAAATATTCAGCGCAATATGTTCAGATCTACTCTCAGAGTTTTACATTTTTCTGGGGATTTTTTAGGTATTATGACTATCTACAAGAACATTTCTAGCTAATTGTAATCTTGGCCCACATTTTTATTTACAGACTGACACAAGCACTTAGAGTCTTACAGCATCATCTGGTAGGAGCGTCAGCTTGTCCCAGTCAGCTGATGATCCAGTCTCGTGCAGAAACCTACCGAACAACATCTCAAATCCATCGAATTCTGTTCTAGCTTTCTGCAATTATTAATAAAAAATATAGTACAAAATCATGAGTGACGGCATTCATTACTGCATTTGCCACAATCTCTAACCCTTTAAACAATTTTTTATTAACACTCTATTTCTTACTCTCCTCCACCATTTTATAATCATTACCCAAACTACAACACAACAGATATGCAAACTTTTAAAATTTTTAATACTCTTGTCTTGCAATTTTCTCCTTTCACATAAATCTATGTTTTCCCACTGTCAGCTAATTTATAATTCGATTTTCATGGGGCATGGCAGTCAGCACCATGGCTAAGAATGATCAGGATTTATAATATTGTATTAGCATACGTGATCACAGGTTAGTTTTTTTTATAGTTCTTTGTCTTTTTTTGTAACCTGTCTTGAATTTCAGGAAAAAGTTCTTCTTTATTTAACTCTGTCTATTTCTATCCCATGCTAATAATAATAATAATAATTCCCCATTAAACATCTATGTGGCCACTAGTGTTTTGGTCCATTGCCTTTCTTACAAAGAATATGTTACGTGAAAAAGAAAGTTTAAGACACAGTGTCATAGCGCCGCTTCAAAGTTGTTGAACGAGTGAACTTTCACATGTTTTCCTTCGTTGTGGTGATTAAAAAGACATAGCTTTACAAAACACTGGGCCAAAATGGTAAATTGATATTGACTTGGTTGATTTGCTTATTTCACCAGAACCTCTGGCACTTTTATATTTAGTTGACCTATTTAGATATTCGATTTTTCGTTCACACTCCATAGATCTATGGCGTATTGTTGCATACGAATATACAATTCAAATAGAAAGTACACGATATCAACCATTTCATAGAAGTCGTTTAGAAAAATCAAGTATTTAGTCCAATGTGTAAATAGGAATCTGTCTGTTAACAGTAAAAGTGAGGACAAACCTGTTGTATCCCTGCTGGTGCGGTGGCCAAGAGCTTGTTGAGCTCTTTGTTCATGGCCGACTGCGCGTCTTTGCGCATGGCATCTCGGAACTCAATATCACTTGGCGTGCGCCGATGGCCCTTCACAAAGCCGGCCTGGGGAAAAAATAATGTGATAAAAAAATATTACTATCTCATAGGTGCACATGCATGCTCACATGTGATTATAAACCTAAAGTAATAAATGATCAGTCAACATACAACATAAATAATATATTACCATTACAAACATAGTTGTGGTAACCAAAAAGCCATAGGTTAGTACAAACTATCACAGCTTAAACATTTGGAAAGGGTTGAATGGTTATTTATTTGCTCATAGTTGTGTACGCTTGACAAACACGAAATTTGAGACACAGTTTGGTCGCAGTCTAGTCAAGTGGTTAATATAATAAAAAGAAGAAAAAAAGTTATTACATTTCAAGTTCTAATACCTGCAGGCAAATCCAGGAAACAGAGCCTTGCACTGTGGTTAAAGTTTATCAGTTAAGTATGAACTGAAATGTGGTACATGTGTAAATGTATTCACCTAGAAATAAGAACTGTGTAGCAAGTTTTTTATTTAGTCTATACTAGTTAAGATCTGGTTCCTTCGTAAACATCATTTAGTAATATCTTTCATGAACATGGTCGCATTCAGTCCGCTGACAATAAACCGGGATCGAACGCAAAAAGGAGTAGATTCCATAAAGAGACGAACAGCAGCTGCTTAGCAAAAAGTTTAAAAGATTAGAAGAAAAAAAACATTGCCGATTGATTTTTTGTTTGTTTGCAGAGACAGAGAAGATACCATAAAATAGCGTTTAATAAGTATGATCTCATACTGACATCAATCCAGAATCGGAAAGCAAATGAGCATATTCCATTTAAAAAAAATATGCGGAGATAGACAGCAGCTGTTAAGCAAAAAGCTAAAAAGATTAGGCCCAGAGGTCTAGGTCCCAGGAGTGGGAAACCAAATGAGTACCGTGGGACGTTTCGGGGATGGACAACCATGCATCAAAAAGATTTGTATAACCTTGGATTAAGGTGCATGCACACTTATTTTCTTGGAAAGCAAAAAGTGTATAAGATTAAAATAATTTGTGTTTGACAGAACAGAGAAAATTCCATTCAATAGTATTTGATGAGCATGGTAATAAATGATAGTCTACTGATAGTAATCCGGTACATGAAACAAATGAACATTTTCCATAAACATCTAGGGGAGATGGACTGGAGTGTATGTAGGCCTGAAAACTATAATTATGTAGGTCCTAGTGTGCAATATCGCTTGATAAATGTTTTGCTATACGCACTTTATAATTATAGTATTTTTTTTTAATGTGCCTATCTAGATCCAGATAGGACTAGGCGTAGAATAGATCCTTGGTAAACTAGGCCTAATGGTTTACGATGTGAAAAAATGTCCCCAAAAATAGGAAAAAAAGGAAAAAAAAACAATACAGAATTTAAAAACGTACACACTGAATGAAAATTTCCAGTTACAATCGAATCGATATTTTTTGTAATGCTCCTCATCGTTTAACACACCTCAAATTCCCATAACTCACAAATAGATCTCGGGTGGGTTTATATTTTCAAAAGATGTACTCGATGTACTCGTACAGAACCTAGGGCAGTTTCATATTTAGTTGACCTATTAAGATATTCGATTTTTCGTTCACACTCCATAGATCTATGGCGTATTGTTGCATACAAATATACAATTCAAATAGCAATTACACGATATCAACCCTTTCATAGAAGTGGCTAAAGTGCACAGATGTAGTGTGAAGAATAAGGTGCTGGTTGTTGTTTTTATTCTTTTTTTTTTTAAAGAAGTATGAGAGTCAAAACAAAAACAAAAACAAAACAAAAACAGCGAAGGTATAACTTGAACCAATTTGACGAATTTTCTATTGCATTAAAATAATGTCATTGCGCTTAGTATTGAGAAACACCAAGTCGCCCAGCAAGAGTTTTCAGTTCCAAAGACATTCGAAAATGTAAAAATAAAAAAAGGTTCAAATTTGTATTTTACAATCATTTCAAACATAAACATGGCGTGCGCACATTTCATCACCTCCATTGTATAATTTCCGAACTTATTTCTAAAATACTAAAGATATCGACTCTTTCTGCAATGAGATAGAACAGTATACAACTGATATGACCATTATGTTTTATTTCATTGCGACCAAACCCACGGATAACACTCTCATTCTCAGTCTCTTTCAACTGCTTACGCTGCGAATTATTCGCAATAAGAGCATTTACTGCACAATAATCTACAATGTACTTTATCTGTGTGGCCCCATTAAACATCTATGTGGCCACTAGTGTTTTGGTCCATTGCCTTTCTTACAAAGAATATGTTACGTGAAAAAGAAAGTTTAAGACACAGTGTCATAGCGCCGCTTCAAAGTTGTTGAACGAGTGAACTTTCACATGTTTTCCTTCGTTGTGGTGATTAAAAAGACATAGCTTTACAAAGCATTGGGCCAAAATGGTAAATAATTTATTGATTGACTTGGTTGATTTGCTTATTTCACCAGAACCTCTGGCACTTTTATATTTAGTTGACCTATTTAGATATTCGATTTTTCGTTCACACTCCATAGATCTATGGCGTATTGTTGCATACGAATATACAATTCAAATAGAAAGTACACGATATCAACCATTTCATAGAAGTAGCTAAAGTGCACAGATGTAGTGTGAAGAATAAGGTTGCCGGTTGCTGTTGCTTTTTTTTTTATAAACAAGTATGAGAGTCATAAAAACAAAAACAGCGAAGGTATAACTTGAACGAATTTTACGAATTTTCTATTGCATTAAAATAATGTCATTGCGCTAAGTATTGAGAAACACCAAGTCGCTCAACAAGGCGCACATTTCGTCACGTCCATTGTATAATTTCCGAACTTATTTCTAAAATACTAAAGACCTCGACTCCCTCGGCAATGAGATAGAACATTATACAACTGATATGACCATTATGTTTTACTTCATTATGACCAAACCCACGGATAACACTCTCATTCTCAGTCTCTTTCAACTGCTTACGCTGCTAATTATTCGCAATAAGAGCATTTACCGCACAATAATCTACAATGTACTTTATCTGTGTGGCCCCATTAACTATCTCTGTGGCCTCCAGTTTACTTTGCTGAAAGAAGCATTAATCTAATATTAATAAGTAGCCTATGAAACTCAGGTATCATCTGAAAAGCGGTTATCTGAGCCGGCGCGACACTTCAACTTAAAATAGACTGGTCTAGTGGAAAAACAGGTTAAGATAATAGAGCTCGCTTGTTTGTCCGATAGTATTCTTGTTGTTGTTGTTTTTTTGTTTCAAAGCCCAACGTCAGCAACTAGTAGGTCTATATCGCGGACGAATCACGAGGCTAAGGTCTGACAATATTATATACTGCCAAACAAGATGTTCTAGACGGCTATGTCCCGAGCTGATCACATTTTCTGACACGGACTCAACTACATGTAGTAGGGGGACAAGGTAAAACGGGTTTTGACAAAGTTAAAAATTGCCAAACTGATATGGTGAGAGAACAAGAGTTTGAAACAAGATCTAGGTCTAGTTGCGGCTTTTTGATAGGCAAATCTATTTCAAATCTGAAGGCGAGAACAATTTTTTTTAATATTGAGGGAAAGAAAAAAAAACCAAGATCGTACATGTAAGAGCAGTTCCTAGTGTCAATAATTCCATAACGCTCTTTCAGAAATTTGCTTTGAACGTAGGAAAGTATAATACATTTTATGTCTGAGCAACATTCCATCCTAATTTTATAATTGACATAATTTTATAATTGACATATTTTGCGTTGAAAGTTCATAATCCTTTTCAGTTGAGGATAAGTAAAAGAGAGCTCATTTTGGCTTTATTACAAACAAACAAAAACAGCAACAAAAAACAACAACAACACACACACACACACTCATATCAACGCTTAGGTTAGACGGCAATGTAAACTTTATCATGACAATAGTCAGCAATATGATCAGGCGTGAGCTATGCAGTCGGCATAACCAAGAAAAAAAAGTTAAACAAAATAATACATTACTTAATGATTCATAGAGTACAGTGCAACGTTTAATAAGCACTATGTACTTGATAACATTACTGCGAGTCAGAGGATATCGTTCTTAACAATATTATTTAGTTGTTAATACCGACTCAAGTTGACTTCAAGTCTGGTATCAGGTCAAACCCCACAAACTGGCTCAGCTTAAGAGCCTTGTTCGTCTTGCTAACACTTACGCCTAGTTTCAGTTTAAGGACAATTAACAAATCTAATTTGCGTGTGTGTATATACAAATATAACAAATGTAATTAAAGCTTACAAGGTAGACTCAATTAGTTTCTGGAAAAACTATGTTACTAGAAAAAAAAAAAAAAAAAAACAACCATCAAACATATCAAAACAAAGTCCTCGTTATACAACAAACATTATATCCATTGTAATCTGACACACAGGGACTATAAAACAAAACAAAATAAAACAAGTCGGCTGTATCTCACAATCCTCACAGATACCTTTTGGTCATGCTCAACGCAATGTGGGTTCAACAGGATTTGACTTAAATAGAACACATACGTTTAGCCATAGACATAGCTATTCTTCATAACACACAAACAGCCGATACAATAATAGCATGTTTCGACACTGAATTCCAATTTATGAGAGGAAATTTGCAACAAGGAGATACTGTTCACGACTCAACATCATTAACTATATTCTAACTTCTGATTCATCAAAATCAAATCTTCAAAGATTACTTTATACTACTACTACTACTACTACTACTACTACTACTACTACTACTACTACAACTACTACTACAACTACTACTACTACTACTACTACTACCACCACCACTTCTACTTTCACTTCTATCGCAACAACCACCAGTGCTGCTAGATAATAATGCTTCTGATGATTCAACTAACTATTATTAGCAATACAATTACTAAGCCCCTAATACAAGTCTATGTTGCAATTTATGAAAATATTTAACTTCCAATGGTCTTGAACGAGGAAAACCGTCGCGAGAAAATAAATACGTATGCTTAAAGAGATCTTCCATGTGTTTATATGAATCTGAAAACACCATTATAATGTCGAAAGCAAACAAAACATAACAAAACAATACAAAATGTCTTTTTAAACCTGCAAAAATGCATATAATAGCGGCATATAATAATATTTTTAATAATATGGGTCTAATTAGTGTTAAACAAATTATGTTTTAATCTAGGTAAAGCACTATCATTCCGGAACTTTTTAATTCAAATGCCGACAACAACAACAACAACAACAACAACAACAACAACAACAGTACCAGTATCACTGAATACGAACCTGATGGCGCCAAACCGTGGTGGGTGGTGGGGTTTGGAGACAGACAGACAGACAGAGGTCTTTACGAAGAACGGCATCTACAAAGTACCTACTTTTGTGAGAAACCAGTATATAAAATTACATAACGGTGTATATACTTACAATCCGAACGAAGGACTGCGATGCAGGTGATTCTCCCATTGGAAACAGTTCACTGAGACCGAGTGATGTAAAAAATGTAACTTTTCTTCACACCAACAGCAACTACTGCTTATTAAATTATTTTGTCACTGTTCGCGTTTAATGCGCGAGGCTTTGATCCAAACAGTTCACTGTCCGTTGGCCTCTATAAGGACCGATATAGATCGACAAGAAAGGTAGAACCAAGCGTAGATCGTCAGGTGTTAAATTCCAAAGAACGCCTCCTTCGATTGCCTTAGACTTAGCTCGTCCACTGATCACTGCTACACCGAATGACGGGTTTTTGGACCACTTGTTTTTGCGAACAGGGCACAGTGTAGGTTTTTTTTTTTTTTGCCTTATCATTGAGACACACGCACACACACAACTCCTTGACACAATGAGGTTAGGTTGCATAAGATTTCCTGATAAGTTCCTTGCGCAGTCGCACGATTCTATCACTTAATGTTGTGAATATGAGCCTAATATCTATTCTACTATTTCTAAAATATCAGATGTGCGAGGTGTGAACTTATCTGCAATTACGATAATGGGCTTCATAATTATTTCCAGTCAATTACTTGTCAAGAGTGTCACCAATTCCGCCTGCTTTCTTATCAACATACAATTACGTCACATTAGGAAAAGGCAATACGTGTAAAACGGTAAACGATTCATATGAAATAGCTTAGTAAACGTTGAATGCGTCTGGTGTTAAATATAGAGACATGTAATGTAACACTCGTTACAAGTAGATAGCTTGTTTCACATATTAAATTTGGGCATTATAATATCAGAAACAACTTGTATGCCGATCCTCACTCTTGTTTAGCTTATCCATAACGTCATGGAACTGCGATAACACCGAGTCGAATAGACTGTTTTAATAGAAGCCAGAGAAATGGAAGAGAACAACACGCCAACTGCGGTAATGAATACGTCCCTGTGTTCTGTTGACTATTTATTGCTTTCTTTATCCCCCAGAGAAACGAGGAGGCCAAAAAAGGGAAGGTTTAAGTGACAATTCCAATAAAATATTACTTAAATTCAACAGATTGTTAAACCACGCATCACTCAATACACATTTTGTAATCTTTGAACACTGGGTTCATAAGTTAATACACCGACAAATGTGCTAAACAATGATACCTATTCTAATTTCTATAGGGAATCCATTTTAATAGAATATAACCGTAACCACAAGTCAAAAGCAAATGTGACAACTGACAGAATCTTTCTTTGATCAGTTTATTTTGCTATGTAGACGTTTCATACCTTCCTTGCTATCAATGCAGTGTGTTTCCAAGCAAGCGGTGTAACATGCCGGCATGATTATACATGTATAAATGTACCTTTAAAAAAAACTGAATAATTTTTAAAGCATTTAGCTAAGAAAGTATTTTCCTGCGGTTGGGTTAGTTCCCATAATTATATGCACCATGGAGCATGCTAATGATATGCTAACGCAACACAACTCACAAAACATGTGCCATTTCCAGCGAATACAGTTTGATCACATACCACTCTTCTCTCTCTAAAGCTCATACTATATGCCTCATTATGTTTTGTGAATACACTATCTTTTGTTTCCACTGCATACAAGTGAAGGCTACAGCGCAACGACACTACTGTCAATGCCTCTTAAGAAGTTGGTAATAAACTATTATATGTATATGCACGTATACAGGTTTTTTAGAAGTTGAACCCCATGCGCGCATCACGAGGGCAACTAAAATCCCAATAACATTTCAACCTCACGAGTTTAGTGTACTTATAAGCACCAACTTAAAGCTAGTTAGAGCACAAGTGCTGCGATCGTCGGTAATGGCACATCTTGACAAGTTGTAGAGGATTCGGTATCAGTCTGGGGTTCATTTAGCTGTACTTCTTTTTTTATTAATTAATTATACTGCTCAGACATGTTCTCATGGTTAAGATTTCCCACCCCGACCTACATTGTATGTCAAGCATACTTTGGGCTTGTTTTCTTTATTAAGGTCAACCATAGACTTCATACTTGATAAGATATTAATAGCCACGTCCCCATTTCCACTTCATGTCACGTCAGATTCACGCACACCATAACAAACTGACTGACCCTGCCACACACACACACTGACTGACCCTGGCCCACACACACACTGACTGACCCTGACCCCCACACACACTGACTGACCCTGGCACACACACACACACACTGACTGACCCTGGCCCACACACACACACACTGACTGAGTACATCCTCGCGCTCCCCATTTGTACCCCCCCCCCCCCCCACACACACTTTCGTGTCTTTAAAACCAAACCAAACCAAACAAAATAAAAACTTAACTTTGGCGAGCCACAGAACGTCACTCTGCTCACTTAAAGCGTCTTGTGTCTCTTGGATTAGACAGCTGAATTGATTGGGCTAAAAAAAAACGGTTCTCAGCGCAAGGACACTGTGGGTCATTGGAAGCATTTTACATTGCTAAGCCAGTCAAGGATGAGGCAGTGTCAAACTAACACTACTATTTCAATATTAAAAGAAAGAAAAACTTGCTATGACATTTTGCAACTCAAACTTAGCAGTGTGTGATATTTGAAAAAAAAAAAAAAAAAGAAAGACAGCAAGAGTATTATGATGAGCACTGCAGCTTTGGTCTCATACGCAACTGTAATAAAAAAAAAAAGTTCTAAGTGGTAAACAGTTCGGTTCAAAGCACGCCCAAATAGTTATTGTGTAAAGCATGGAGTGGACAGTGTCCATTTTTTTGTTGGGGAGGAAAAGGGGGCTGCAAAATGTGCATAAATGCATAAATACGAAAATAGTTAGAAGATAATGATTTGTACAATGAGCAAATGTTGTAACAAGCCGAAGCGTTTCGAATGTATTTAGAGATGTATTCTTTGCTATGAACAATAATTTATGTATAGATCATACTAATTATATAACCCTTAGTGCGGAGTCCAAGTTTATAGTACCGCCGAAATTACTACCATACATCTAGATCAAAACGGGGACAGGTCGAGACAACTAGATTTTAAGTGAGACCAAGATATTTATCCAAATGCAGATAATACTTCGCGAGAAGCTTTATCAGATGTCCTGGATACAAATTTAAATCTACATAATCAGTGGAGTTCCGCGTTATACCCATGTAATTTTTCACGCACAATGGATGGGTGCTATAGGCCTATTTTATGTAAAGTATTTGTATTATGTACATTTTTAATGACAGTGCAACGCTCAATCTCTCTTAAACAAACACAAGCGGTCAAGTACACAGCCACAGTAACCATGGCAAAATTGATGCGTTCTCTGATAGTTAACAATATTAAATTTATAATGCACCTACAGTCCTAACAGAGTTGTTGTTGAGTTGGTTTAACGTCCAAAATCAGCACTATATAGGCTATATTGTAGACGGGCCCCAAGACTGACGTCTGACAATTTTATGTGCTGTCACACACGAGACAGGGCGGATATACGTACTATGTCTTCTATCTCAGCCGGTCACATTAAACTGACACCGACCCAACCAGGAGGGAGCGAAAACACCAGGGCTCGAACCTGGACCTTTTGCGTCGAAAGCTGATGTTTTGTACCCCAGGGCCACCGCGCCCCCAGTCCTGGCAGAGACAGGCTGCATTGTAAAGTCTCTGGTCCAACTGCCAGTATCTCTGGTATCTCGCCATGGTAATGATCATGGCAACTGACGGTGGGGCGTATAGCTTTGTCGTGTTTGTTTTTTTTTCCTTAAAATAATAGCAATAAATTTACAATAATAATGATGAAAATGAGAATGATAAATTCATAACATTCCTGATGACAATGCTGAAAAAGTTGGAAGTAACGATGGAGGCAGTAGTAAATAACTATGACAATAACACGAATGCTGATGAGGGTATCCATGATAGGTGCATTCGCTTTAGTGACTGTAATGGGTGCACACTATGGTGCACACAGTTTGTCATTGTTGTCCTAGTTTCTAGACAGGTAATGATCTGTCTTAAATTCCTACCTTTTTTTCTAAAAACCGAATTACTTAAGTGTTGAGCATTGATTGCTTCGCCAAGTTTACTGTTTAACTGTGCAACGCAGCTACGTGGCCTGCCTACATCGTCTTTAAGTGAGTGCACTAGTGCATCACTCATGATGGTGTATTGTGAAAAGAAAACAATTATTAGGGATCATTTAAACGCACTGCACCATGTAAAGCGATTCATCGATAGGTCTAAAATACCGACAGGTTGCAAAAGAATTGAACCTGTGAGCACAGTTTGATTTTTTAGCTCTTTTTTTTTTAAAGATAACGTGCGTGCTTAAAACATGATAAGGCAATGCTTTCGACAGAACACTAGTGGGCGCGAATGTTTGATAAAACCACTGCTAATACAAGTGTCTGCGTGATGTCTTGCTCCAAGGATGCAAAGATTAAGTTGGGTTACACAGTCATGTAATTGTAAGTAGAATAGCGAGTAAAAAAAAGTTTAAATTGAGGTTGTTTGTTTAGGTAAAGGAGATAAGCGCAGCACAGGATGGTGTTTTAGCACAATGTCATGTACTACTACTAGTTATAGGCCAATGTTTGCTGGCAGATTAATCAAGTAGATAACGATACGTGCGGCACAGGTAAGAAAATGAAAACAATTAATTTGATCAGAGAGCCCATGTAGCCTCACCTCTAAATCAACTGATCTGAACAGGAACATCATTTTATAGACGCATATTCCACACAATAAAAATCACAGAAACAATGACACCAACTTCTCCTTCTTGGGCAAAAAGAGAGAAAGAAGGAAAAAAGGAAGAAATATTCGTTATTGAGTAACAATAGAGTGGCATCAAATCTTGAGGATCATTACCCAGGCAATTGGGCATTGAGCTCTTTTCACTCCTCTCACTCACAAGTTTGCTGTTATTTGTTTATGTTGATACAAACATAAGGGGAGCGTTTTTTTTTGTTTATAGAAAGTTTGCATGGCTGCTGGGCTGCTCTTGTAGAGTCTATAGTGTTTATGTTCAAGTACACAAATAATAACGACGATGATAACAATGTATACTTGATGGCTCTAGGACTTCTAAGTGGGCGTGTATAACAGCCATACAACAACAACAACAGCAACAACAACAAACAAACGCACCAGTCGAACCTAACTGTTTACTAGGGTACGGAAAAAAACGTATGCTTGAGGAAAAGAACCTGTGAACACAGACTCGACGTTATTAAGGTTATAATGCCCCGCGGAATGGAAGGCGAGAGAGGCGTGATACAAGTGAGTTTGTTTTTACGGTAGTTGAATACAGTGTAGTTTGTTGTTGTCAGGTTATTCCATCGCGCCTTCCAGTTGTCTCTTATAAACTTATGCATGATAAGCTTTGCCCGGTGCAGGTATCTGCAGCTGAGTATGTTCCAGTTCGAGTCCGATCTTGGCGAGCTAATCAGACGTTTCATTTCCTTCAACTCTATTGGGGCTGGGGACCCAGCAGGGAGTAATTTTCTTACAATTTTGCTGCAGTTCGTGAATTTTTCTCAAAAGTTTGTCGCCTTTAACAGGGAAAGCGACTCTTGGTCGGTTTCAATAAGGAGCTGCTAAACACTGATTCCGAAAGGGGGAATCGCGTTCGGCGAAGATAGGAATTTTTTTTACACAACTTGGGTGGAAACAGGGCGAAAAGTAGGATTGTCAGCGTGAGATTTTAGATTAACGGCATATTGTAAGAATAGTTTGCCTCTTCTTTCTGACAAGGATGGTTCGGCTGCAGCTACGTAAAGGCTTTCTACCTGGGTGGTACGAAAATGCCAAGACTGAGACTCAGTCTTTAGTGGTGTATAGTGATAGGCTTTAGTCTTTCCAAGCGTGCCCTCCCTTACCACAACGGGAACACATTGCTGTGCGTCTATGGTGCGTTTGGCTAGGGCCAAAACGATGGCATTTAGAACAGCGCATCAGTATCGGTATGTATGGGATAACCGTAAGAGCTCTATACCCCACACTCAACGATGTCGGTGGCGACGTCGAGTCAAAGGTTAGGACGAAGTTGTTGGTTCTGATTGTGCGAAGATGTGTCGGGCGAGGGTGACTCCGCCACCATCTCCTCCTCGCTCGTCGTTTCAAGGCCACGAGATCTAACCACACTCCTAAAGCTGTTTAGGCTCCGATGAGCCTTCACAGTCACGGGGATGTTGGCAACAATTTCAACCTTGAAGAGACGCTTTGGTTGTACTTTGCTAGAGCACTCCACCCAGAGTTCACTCAGTGCTTTGCTGATAGCAAAAACACTGAGTTTTGACTTGACACGCTGATCACTATGACCAACTGGTTTTCGGCAGTAGCGCCCAGAAGAGTTGGGACATCCACTGCCTTCAGTTTGCTTGGTCCGGATGACACACCTGCTCCATCCGGACAAGGCTTCTTAAATAAGTTGGAAGGTGGGGCGGTCTGAATTGAAAGTAAAGGTTTCATAGAGAAAAGAAAGAGAGGTTCTGCTCCGGGTCTCCCCACCCGCCATCGAGCCCAACAAGTGGACACTGCACGAAAATCTAGCGCTGGTAGTGCCAAGGCTATCCCGGAGTTAAACATTTAACATAGAGGGAATGCTAGAATTGACCCCAGCCAAGAAAGACATGACCAGCCGAAAGAGCAGTGTGGGCCACACCGCCCACCCGTCTTGGATGAAGGAGCGTGCCAAATTGATGTGTTGGTGGATGACAGCCCGCAGGCTAGTTCACTTCAATCACCAGGATCCCCAACCTCCATCCTCACGGGACGCACCTCACGGCGAACAAGGTGCCCACTAGTGGAGGTCAGAAGTAGAGGGACAGAAGACATAGCAAGATAATGAGGAAATGCCTGTCCTTACCAGCCTTTTACTGTATCACTCGCAACAGGCAGGCGGTGTAAATCATTCTTACATCCCTCCGAATGGAGGCCCTGTTACCACACGGGGGAGAAACAAGCGTAGGCTCTGAGAAAGAACACAGCGACGGAATGGCAATTTACCTTTATACACGAGCAGTAAGAGATAACAACGAGAACAAAAGGTGGAAGCGATTAACTACGTATCGTATAGATTAAGGCCAGTAAAATCTAAATCTAGACCTAATTTTTTAATTACTTGGCCAAACGGAAGAAGATCTTGATAAGCAAAAGAACGAAATCTTAATCTATACGTCATGTTCAACACATCTCTAGAAACTATCAGTATTTTTAATCATTAAAATCGTACCATACCGTTAAGAAAATCGGATTAATTTCAGCGTAGATTTAAATAATACTGATCGCATCACCAACATGAATCTAGATCTTTTCAAGCGAATAGAGGCAGCCTCAAAGGGTGGTGATATGCGCGTTATAATTGCCAAGTATTCGTGTGTATCTTTTTTTTCTTGAATTGGACCGTCACACATTTAGTCAAGAAAACGTTTTTAAATCCCGAATAAAGGTGGTGTTTTACACTGCAATTGAAACTACGACCAGTAATAACCAGGTCTGGTGATAAACCAAGAAAGTAATACAATCAAGAGATACAGGATAAGATAAATGTGTTGCAATTATTTGTACCAACAAATTGGAGAGACTGCAAAAAGATACAAAACTTAATAAGCTTTCAGGGAAGCCTTAAGACCCCGATTATTCAAAATAAAACTATGCAAGCGTCAATGTCATTGAGTGATAATAATTATATGATCTTTTATGATGAGTTGGATAAGGCGACGTCGTGATTTCCTGACTTTAATGCTAAAGAGGGAGCAGCAAGAGCAGATGATAATCTGGTACCTCACGGATTTGGCATCATAAACGAACGAGAAAAACAATTAATGGAATGATATCGAGCTAACAACCGTGTTATTGATGATTCTTAGTTTCGACAACCATAACAAATTGACTAAAGGCTAAAATACACAAGGGGCTTTTGAGATCGATGGTTAAGCAATCGAAAAATTTGTTTGGGTACAGGTGTCGTCCAGGGTTCTTGATTGCACCTAAAAATAGCAGGCCAGACATGTCCGTTACAGATGCTACAGGCGGTAACACACTGTGCTTCTGGGCTGTCTCGAGCTAATATTTAGCACTTGCTCAGCTACAGATCAGATACAGAGCCATACTATTACTGGCATAATGCTCACATCGAGTAATTCCGAAGTTTCCGATTGTGCGTGCGTGCGTGTGTGTGCGTGTGTGTGTGTGTGTGTGTGTGTGCAAAAATGGGGGAGGGCAGATTGTGGCTGAAAATTGTAATAACGTATTTGGTGTATTTGTAAGAGCGTTCCTTTAATTGATGGGAAAGAGAATAAGAATATCTCAATTTAAAAACAAAGAAAAAATGACATTACATTTTTATGACCTTGGTGTGACGTAAACGGAGCTTAGAAAAAGTTTCCATTCAGGTGGACCAAGGCTTGCAAAGTTCAGAAAATTGGACCCCCTTTTCATTTAAAAAAAAAAGTCCAGAGCACTACCCTTTTCCATTTTCTTTTCTGCTGAAACAGACAAAAATAAAATTTACTATTGCTAAAGAAATTAACAATAAAATCCCTTAAAATGGCGAGTCGGAAGATCACGCATACGAACAATGTAAGAAGGCTATTGGCAATCCCTGTGTTTGCGGAACGTGCCCTTTCAGTCCTCAGCTTTCTGTAGAGCATTTAGGTTCGATTCTCATAATATTATCTAAGGGTATCCATATAACCTGGTATACATTCAATCCGTATAGATTTGCTAAACTCGCCTAGGCAAATAAAGAGGGAAAGATGGAAAATGGGGGGAGGGTCCTCAAATCAAGGAAACTCAAAATGAAATCAAAATTGCACGCACAATACAAGACGGTAAATAGTCTGGGTATAACTCATCATAATTTATAGTCACAAAAAATCTACATTATTTGTTTATATCCCCTAAAACGTTTAATTAAATGTACATGTATTATACGAAATGGGGAAAAAGAGAAAAAAAAACGTAGAGGTGCACAGCATAACAAGGTGAAGCAGAAAAGTGAGACAGAGAGGGAAGGAGAAAGAGAGAGAGAGAGGCAGAGAGAGAGAGGAGTTATAGGGGAGGAGTAGGAGGACGAGGAAGGAGGAGGGAGTAAGATGGAGTTGAGAAAACTTCCAAAGAGTAACGTGTGAAAAATGCGCGTTTTTGTTTACCAATCAAACTAATCTACCATCCAAGCTTCTTCATGTTCACCCCGGTATATCAATCAATAACTAACGTCCGATTGCAGCATACTAACTTCATCTTAAAACTAGACAATCGCTGCACAAGCCTACAATTTAAGATTTAGAAGTAACTTGGATGCCTGTGTTGTTGTTTTGTTTTTGTTTGTTTTTTGCGGGGTTTTTTTTAAATTCGTTTCGGGTCTTTTTTTTATACTTTGAGATTACTAAGACAAAATATCCACGTGACTAAGAAGTGAAAAGTAGCATTGCAATTTATCTCGATAATCATGCAATGATGGTGGAAACTTTCTAAAACCACAACAGAGTTAGACTATGTTCGCCTTGTATTGTCTTCAGAAAACATAGAATATAAAAATGGATTCTTTCGAGACTTACAAAAGTCCCAGTTGTTGTTTGGTTGTTTTCTGTCGCTTCGTCGTTTTTGTTTTGTTTTATTTTATTTTACCTTTAGATCTTTTTTATTTTAATCGTTGTGTTTTAAAAAGATTTATATTAATGTTTATCAAAGTTTTTTTTTTTAAGAGTGAATTGCCAATTCCACCCTCATTGTCTCGATTTTGTCTTTACAATGTGGAATATAAGGTTCGTGTGCATGGGGACACACGTTTCCATGATTAATATTAGATTTTTTAAAATTAACTTACCATAAGCATCATAGATAAAAACTTACTTCCAATTTCCAGAAGTCCATACTTTTCAGAAAGCAGTTAAGTCAAAAGTCCGGAGGGAATTGCGAGAAAGGACGTGCTGTATCCGATAACTTTGTGAAATTATCCAGTGATATGAAGTTTTATGGCACCACAGTCATCTACCTAAGTTCGGTGTGTCCATGAACCAGCTACTTTAGTTACAATGTACATAGTCCGTGTGGACCTGGCTGTTAAGTGAGGACAGCGTTTGTACTGTCCGCTATACAGCCATCGCGTCTTATCAGTACAGGGGACGCCAGACGGCCAGGGGACCTGCAACTGAGCAGTGCAAGATGACACACTTGTATTATGTAGCAAAAAATGTACCTTGATCTACATGGGCCTCAAATCAATAACGTGCTCGGCCAATAAGACTCAATCGGTGGACTTGACCCTCAGTTATGTATACCAGTGCCCCCAACTGTTACTTATGGTTACTTAGCCGTAAAGGTTAACTAAATGGGGAGGATAAAGGCAAAGCCCCCTTCTTATAAAAATAACGGACAAGCGCAGTAAGTCCTGAAACACGTAGTTCAAACAGTGGAAACAAACCTGCCTGTATAAGTAGCGGACATACGTATCACGCTTTCATTAATAACGACACGTTTTCCTTATTTTATTTTCGCGAGGTCTGGTTTAATTACACGAATACTACAAAGTCACATAACATTCGATCGTTACCGCGGATTCGACCCGTTCAATACAGCAGCTACTTTCTTAACTTACCAAGCTGTGATCTTATAAAACAATTGCCATAAACATAGATTCATAAAATATACAGGCACCCGTTTTAATGACACCTCTCGTATATTAAATTGCTTACATAAGCAGGGGGTGAAGGGGGAGAGTGGGTGTTAACGGAGATCAACCCATTAATGCATGTCGACACGATCGAACTGAGGTATACTCGAAAGAAACCCAAGGCAGAGTGAGGTTGGTTGGTTGGGTTGGTTTAACGTCCAACAGCAGCACTATATATACTATATTGTGGACGGGCCCCAAGACGGACGTCTGACAATTTTATGTTCTGCCACACACGAGACAGGGCGGGGATACCATGACTTCTGTCTCAGCCGGTCACATTATACTGACACCGACCCAACCAGTAGGGAACGCAACAGCCAGGATTCGAACTCGGGACCTTTTGCGTCGGAAGCCGATGTTCTACCCCTGGACCCCCCAAGGCAGAGTGAGATAAAAACTCAAACAGTGATGCTTATAATACCAACTTGAGATCAGATCGCGAAGAATAAAGCACGAGTTGAAATAGTGCATAATTAAGACCGAGTGTTCGTTTTTTTAAGAAAGCGTGTTGTCCAGGCGGACGGTCGAGGATTTTTTTTAATCAAAGGAAATAGACCAGACGATGGTGATAACAATTATGACCCGTGTGGGCAAAACAAGGATGCTCGAAAATGAGACCTTGCAGTGATCATCATCCAACCCTGTTTGGTGTCGTAAAAGGATTTTGGTTCGTTACATGTCAATTACATAGGAGTTTTAAAACAAAAATAAACTGTTTGTTGCTTAGATATTTTTTGTTTTACCAAAAACAATTCTAATTTCTATCGCATTTAAACACATACAGGACTAAAATGATCGGTTCTCTTTTTTCGTTTAGCCTTTTTATTTCAAATGTGAGTCTTTTAATTTCATATGTGAGTCTTTATAATTGGGCCCATTATTATTATTATTATTTTTTTTTTTTATTATTATTATTATTTTTTATTATTATTATTATTATTATTATTAGGTTCAATTTTATTTTTCCTCCTTTTCTGAGATTCATTATTTTGCGGTAAGATTTAAAGCTTGGTATGTTTTATTGTTCTATTTTCCCCATCTCTTAAATTTTAAGCTATTCTGAATTCAAATCAAGGAAATTGTGTATTAACATTGTATGAATCCTGTTAGAATTCAAAAATTCAATATTAGTAGTAATCGTAGTAGAGAATAGCTTAAAATTTAAGAGATGGGGAAAATAGAACAATAAAACATACCAAGCTTTAAATCTTACCGCAAAATAATGAATCTCAGAAAAGGAGGAAAAATAAAATTGAACCAAACATTTGCTTTTGGTTCAGTGTTTAATCTTGCTGATATGGTTCTTAATCATTTGTTGAGGTGTTGTTGTTTTTTTTTGTTGTTGTTTTTTTTTTGTCGATTCTTGGTCACTGAATAAATTATTTGCAATTTCAGACAATCCGCCACAGGAAAATTAAAAAAAAATACATGTAAGGTATAAGCACGCGTTACTTAGGGACCAGAGGGTATCAAGAAATTATGAATGCAATGAAATCTATATAATTTCCACAGATAAAAGGAGCACTCCACACGCAACACTTAAGTTAGACGTGGTATAATTCACATTATCCAGTCTCAAACAATGATCGAATTCAGAGCAGCTGCTTCCAGTACATGCATTTGGAACCTTTGATTTAATATTATTACTTCCATTACTGCCCACATAGCCTTAACATGGACTTGGCCCAAAACGTGCAACAAGAGGGGGCGTATTTATTGAAGTCTCCATTCCACGTGACTGGGTAAACCAAAACAATTCGACATGTTTCTCACAACGCTGCAACAGAAGCAAGACACTTTCTATGGCGCTTTTAATAAAAGAGAGAGACATACGTGTTTACTTGTTGCATGCAACGCTCTCCGATTTTAGCCTACAGACGTGGGAAACTTAAGAGCCGGATCTAGAATTAGAACCATGATAAATTTATCCGGCATTTCGCAACTCACTCAGCCGAAGAGCAGGTTTAAGAGGAATGTGCACTAGTGGTTTCATCGTTCCCTAAGCCAAAAATGCGTCACAAATGTAACCCAGTTCTCTCTGCTTGTATATATTATGCTAGTTGCTACCAATCCTAAGCGTACATATTATGACCTCTCAGTACCAGACACATGACCAAAGGCAAAGCGGTATTAAGCCTGTAGGCCTCTGTCTGCCCGGTGTCTGGGCCTAGAGGGTGCCGAGCGCCACGCCTCAGCCTTGAAAGCCAACATGACATTGAGGGGTTTCTCAACTTTTACAAGCATGAAGGTGAAGGCTAGTTTTGCCAGGCCCCACACAAATTATTTTTAGAGGTCGAAAAAAGGAAGAAGGCAGGGGAGTGCACGTTCAGTTTAATACGTAATAACAGTTCTACGAGATTAATGAACTTTTGTTGTTGATGTTTCTTTTTTTGATGGTTTGTTACAATTCCACCCATATACATGGCCATACTACACAATCATGTAATCCCTGTATAATAATAATAATAATAATAATAATAATAATAATAATAATAATAATAATAATAAGAAGAAGAAGAAGAAGAAGAAGAAGAAGAAAAGAATAATAATAATAATAATAATAATAATAATAATAATAATAATAATTTTTTTCGTCAGTCCAAGTGTTATCCACGGAAATAATTCAAAACATAGAGGAATAGTTAGATTTCTTTAAATTTTCTTTTTTCGCTTTGTTTTTATTTTTGAACATGCAAGGTGCAGGGGGTTGTATACACAAACGCCGAACTAATAATTGTGTTAAAATATTTCTGCATTGGTGACAGTGTACTAAACGATGCATTAAACTTTTAAAGCTTGTTTTTTGTTTGTTTATTTGTAGTGAAATCTGCGCTTAATTTTCCATAGAATGAGACACATAACAGACACGAGGAGTTATAAAATCGATAAAATAAAAATAAAAAATCTTTATGATTCGCTAAAATTTCTAAATGGGGTGAGGGAAAATTGTTTCCCGTCAGGATCAAACAAGATAACAATGACCTCGATGGTTTTTTTTTCGTTTTGTTTTTGGTTCAAATGAGTAGGAAGAATATCTAGCTTATTTTGTAAATCTCATTCAGTCAGAATAGACTGCGACATAAATATTAAATTTAATCAGAAAAAATTACAAGTTTCGGTGTTCATAATGATACACTGTGGGCCGATTCAGTGCAAGCTTCAGTTCGTTACTCGACGACACAGTCATGGTACAAGTACACAATTCGGCTGAAAGCCTGGATAAGAAAAATCTTGGACGGAGACCAGATAGATATAGGTTACCCCTACTGTAATAAATTACGGTACGGTAAGGCACCTAATTACTGATTGTTCGTTGTGACCATGCGACGCAGCATTTGGTCGACACAGCTGCTGCGTTGTAAATGAGTTTTACGTTCGTTCACGAAAACTTTAAGACCGGCCCTGTTTCGACTTTGCTTGAATTTTATGTAGAATTTTTACGTAAGCTGCAGCTTCCTCGGATCCTTGTATATAATTATTCGTGTATCCAAAAGGCCAAATGGTGGTCAACACTCTGTCATCAATTCTTACACCAAGATACAGTATGAAAATTACCGATTAGCGCAGATACCTCAGTCGCCGTCGTTAAGAAGTAGCATTTTCCACACAGGCTAGTTACCCTTCCAAAATGGCAAATAAATGTTGGGGAGTTACCGGGTGAATTGCAATAAGTGTTATTTGACAGGAGGTAGATACAAGTAATGGTCAGATACTTCAAATTATTTATTACTTATTATTCCGCTATGAGGCAAAGCCGGAGATTCCCACAAGATAGCATTCTATCATTCTGAGCACAATACAAATTCAACTGCTTCGCAATTCCATGGCAACTGAAATGATTGTTAGATATCTTTTTTTCAATGAATTTCAGTCAATCGAATTAGATGTACATAATATGGTTATAGTCTAAACGTTTCATTGGGGGCGAAGTAGCTCAGTCGATTAAGCGAAGAGGCGTCTTCCAAGACGTCTCTAGTTCGATTCCCTGATCTTTGTCCCTACTTGTTGGGTCTGTAATGTGACCAGCCAAGTCCTTGAGTTCCCCTCGCCTTTTAGGACCTCCTTGAGAACTTAGGAGACCTCTAACAAGGGGAAAAAATTGCTTCTTCCAACCAAAGATTTAGCATCTCATTGCTTTCTCAAAAGAAAAAACAAACATATTACTGTAAATACAAAAGCCAAAATAAAATAAAGCACCCTAACATAAATCTAAGAGCTGCAGAGTAAGTGCGATTCTTGTACTAAAAAAAAAAAATGCATTCAACAGACAATTATGCAAACAGTATTGCCGTTTTTTTAAAGCCAAGGAAAATCCCATACATAACAATTAACATTTCACTCAAATGTTCAATTTTTAAGGCACATTGTATCAGTCAATTACTAAATAATGTTTGCTTACCTAAGCAATCTACGAGAAAGAACATTTTTCATGTCCTTGGCTTAAATGCCCTTTATCCGTTTGCCCTTTCAATTTATTTCCAGTGCAATAAGAGAAATATCAGAGCAACTTCAAAGGTTCAGAGCAATCAATTATGCACCCTTTGCTCCACATCAGATATTTAAATAGCATTCCAGAAAAACCATACGAACACTAAAGCTAATAGAGAAAACATATCTCTTTAAAAAGAAACAAAAAAACTTTTGTGTCTCAACAAAGATCCTATACAGTAATAAGACCCTAGCGGAGGATACCCGGGACATGACCAGTTACACACTGACAGCAACCCAAATAGTAGGGTAAAAATGCAGTGTTAAAGGCTTGAACCCATCACCTTCTGAATGAAAGCTGTGTGCTTATCCTTAGACCACTGCAACTCCAGACATGGAAACTTTACTTTATTGCTTTGGAAGTGATGAAATATAATTTACTTGTGTTTTACTATTCGAGACAAAAAGTGATAAAAATGAAATAATTTCCACCAACAACAAAGGATATAATCTACTGATATCATCATTCATCATAACAGTACACTATACAAATTCAATTAGAATTATTTCTAATCATGGGTCGAGTAAGGATATCCAAGACTATTAATGAGATATTGTTCTTCCCCTGGGAAGTGGATTGGTTAAAGAGTGATAGCAAGGGAAGTAAATCAATAAATCCAAAAAATGCACCTGAAGGACTGGTTACATACTTTTGTTAAATGGTTTGTACCATAAATATGAATTCATCAAGGCTGATAGAATGTAGTGATAAGACTTGAACTCTAATTTAGGGTCAAGTTAGCACACAAGCAAAAGGAGTGAGTAATGCCAATAAGTGTAGCTTAAGTCTTTAAAAGAGAATTTAAAGTGAGTAAACAGACAATTTTGTTTTCATCTAGATCTATTAAAACTATGACATATTTGCTAATGAAGTCTTGATATCTTCCAGAAAAAGTAAACTAATTTTCTGTAAATCACAGATGTTGATATGACCAGTTAATAAAAAAATGTATAGAATTGAAGCACACAAACATAAAGAACATTGAAATCAAATTGCATTACTTAGTAGGTCTAATAATAGTACAGATATATCATGTATAGTGCTTTAAAAAAAAGAAAGATAGCATTTTAACTGTTATAGTACCCCATGTAAAAGAAAAAAGAGCAATGTATGTATAGCAGGCCTAATTTAATTAGTTAATGGTTGGTTTCTGATACAGCATACACATTTTTCTATCAATATGTTCCTCAATTATTTTCATGTGCAGGCCTAGGCTATTCCTTTTAAAATTTATATGAAAGGCTTATTAATGAATGTGTTAATACCCATCAAAAATCAAACCTTTAAAGTGGGTTTCCTTCTTATCATGAAATGATAGCATTAAAATTACTTTTCCTCAAACCAACAAAGTTACAAACCCATCCGCAAGTCTTGCCACTGAATGTGGATCTGACTTGTATGAGGTTCGTGTGGGAATCCTCATATCTGGCATCTGACCAGGAGATTTAGTGTTTTTGAGAGACCCTGGAGGTTTGATAGGAGTGAGTAGTAGATCTATCTTGTAGCCTGCCTATTCAGCTAGATCTAGATCTAGATATTGATTAACTATCAAATTCTTGTCTGATGACTTAGCAGGCTATTTCAGTATAGAATCCAAATTCAAAAAAACGCCACACATTATTTATTTCATATACACATCTATACATACATAGAGATCTATGTATATCTGAATGTAATGAGAAGTTACAGCTAGGCATACTCACTTGTCCAACGCTGGCACCTATTGTTGACATCTTCTCAACTCTTTAGTTCTGGATTCTAGATCTAGATCTAGGCCCTCTTTTTGCAAATAGAATAAAATGGAAAATAGCTGTTGAAATCGACTTCAAGAGGTTTGAACTGCTGCATTCAAAACATACAGAAGTAGATCTATATTGATATCTTGCTTCTTGTCAACACTTAGGCCTGTGGTCCCCGACACAGATAAACGTCCCCTAGGCTAACCTACTAGTTTCATGCACTCACTCAGTCGTCACCATCACTGGTTTGATTTTTTTAACCTTCGTCAAAGGTCAAGGCCAATACGAATTATAGCATAAATGAAAAACGCAATGTTTAGAAATGTTAAATTCATTTTAGTTTTAAAATACAGTATAAATTTCTTGCCCTAAAATAATCTGTAAAGTATGCTGTGTTTCTCATACAGGAATAAGCAATCAAAGCAATGTTTATTTCACAATTTTAAAATAGATAATCAGCCTAAAATATCAAGACAGTTTCGTTCTTTAGACTATTTTAGATCACAGACTAAAAAGAAAAAACAAAAACAAGGAGCACTTAAATTGATGAAACGAAACCAAAATGCGAAAGTGAAATTAGCCTGTCAAAATCAACATCAAGGTTGTTTGTATGGTGGGTCAGGATTACTGATTCGAACCATTTCTCTTGATATGTAGATTCTATCAGATATCTAGATTCTAGATTTGACCTGTTCTCTGTCAAAATCCACCGGCAACATACATGGAAAGGTCTACATCTGAATAATTCAGGGCATAGGGCCTAGAGCTAATCTAGATCTAGAATCTAATTTCACAACAATGAAAGGACTAAGTAAAAGATTCATGAGAACAGCAATCGTTGCCAAATCATATGCTGACAATTCGAAAAGCGTTTTCTCTAGAACAATACATTACTTTGTAAGCCAAATACTTACGTGGCATCTTGCTTTACAAATATACACGACAGATTGCAAAAACAGCTTTTTCAAAATCCTGATGCATCATTTGAAAAATCTCTGCATGGGAGATCTAGACTTAGCAATCCTCAGAGGCATAGATCCAGTAGCACTAGTGCAAAAGAAAATAATCTTCAGCAACATCTTATGAAGCGCATTACCATGGCTGGGCCTCTTACAGTTGCAGATTATATGAAAGAAGTTCTTACAAATCCCCTGTCGGTGAGTCTTTCAATACATTGCTTCTAACAACTGCATGGTGTGGTTATGATTTGTTTCTAAATACCTAATTTTTAATCTCATGTTTCAGGCCAAATAAATTTTTTATGACTAATGGTAGCATGCCTAAAAGACTGCAATTCTAGGCAATTCACAATCTGCCATGTATTATGTATAGACTAGTATTACTGAGGGGCTGTAGATACCATCATGTTTATATGCAGAGCATTATTAACTCATTCCATTAGGCATGATAAATAAATTATAAAATATCTTAGGATAGACAAGTTATTCCAGAAAATTGAATAGAATCAAAATAGATGTACAAATTGAGTAAGTAAGGACGTAATTAGAACAAAATGTATACACAGATTGTAGAAAATGAATAGAGACAGGAATGAATGATTGTCAGTTGGATAACTCACTCATATATGACAGAATAATATTTTTACTGGATAGTCAGTTGATCCTTGCCATAACCTTTTGCAAATCTTGTTTGTTGTTTGATTGTGTTTTTATTATTTTTTTTATATTTTATAGATCTTTAGGTTTTGAGCTAGGTTTGAGAATGAGGTGTTTTCTTCTACCCTTGCAGAAATCATTGTAATTTAATTTTAACATTTGAAGTGACCAGTTAAAATAGAAATACAATTAACTTGGAGGTATTTAAGGATACAGTTTACAAGATTTCTAGCCAGTGTTTTCAATGCATTTTATGTAATATCTTAAAACTACCTTCATCTTCCTAAGCTTGTTTAAAAACTTCACATTCAAGAACCAGACTCTGTTTTAACCCTTCCCTTACCATTCATATATTTCCAACACAGTGTTTTTTACCCTCATTACCATTCACATATATTTCTCACACAGTTAATACACCCATCCGCAGTATTTTCAATATATGAGAGTAGGTCATGATTACCAAGTAATACAGGTAGTGTTGCTATGCACAAGTACTGGTCTAAATGCGAGAAAGGCAGAGAAATTTGGTTAAGGTTTCTTTTCCTTTTTATTTCATCAAGATAGGTTCAGTAGAAGATAATGTTATAAAAAAAAGTACCCTTGCAGAAATCATTGTAATTTAATTTTAACATTTGAAGTGACCAGTTAAAATAGAAATACAATTAACTTGGAGGTATTTAAGGATACAGTTTTCAATATTTTTAGCCAGTGTTTTCAATGCAAGTTTTTATGTTGCAATTATACAAATTCATTTTCAAGTTTGTACTCATTACATCTAATATATTTTTTTAAGTATCTGCGGATGATTAGAATTTTATAGAATTAAGCTTTAGAAATATAAGAAAGTATATTAATGCCACAAACGTTTTCATTCACAAGTTTGTTTTTTTCTCTTCACATTTTAAAGACTGTTGGATTTGAATAGTATCATAAATAGAAACTTTTTTTTGTAAGGTCTAGTTGTTAACCTCATGTAGAATTCTTTGAGTTCTACTTCTCTGTCAGTAGGGCTATCTGTGCTTTGAGTCGGAGATACAAAATGAGGACTGAAAAATAAAATTTTCTCTGGGAGAACACAAAGAGCTCTAGAGACATAGATGATAGAGCGAAATTCGTAAATCTCTCTCCCAAAGCTGGTTCTTGGGTTGATTTTAATATCAAGAGCAAATGATAAGACATTTGAAATAAATAGAGAAAAAAAGAGTTTATTAGACAGCAGATTCTTGGATGGGAACTATTGTGTGTTTTAAAATACTGAAAGGGCATCATATTTTCTTAAAATGTTGACTTTTTCTTTGCTTTTTGTGATTAACTAATTTTTTTTAGGAAACAAGGCGTTTTTAGAACTTCATTAACCTTTTGCTGTAATTTTTTTTACAGGGATACTACATGCACAGGGATGTGTTTGGTAGCACTGGGGACTTTATTACATCACCAGAAATAAGTCAAATGTTTGGAGAGGTATGGATAGGTTGAGCACGAATCTATAATTATATGTTGGTGCAATGCCAATCACAGGTATTATTCCAAAATGAGATACAATAATATATATGTCACTTTGTCTGTTGCACTGGATCTTGTCTTGTTATTTGATCAATTACCTTTTTAATGTTTGCCTTAGGCCCAAAGGCATATTCAGAACTATTTTTTTTTCTTAACATAAGTTTGTTTTGTATGATAAGTTACCTGAAATATTTCATCATTTAAAGGGACATAATATTAAAGATCAAAGCTTAATCGCAACTGATTAATTCAGAAAAAAAGACAACTTTAATGTCAAAGCTCTCTCTTGCAAAAGCAATAAAATGTGGCTTAGATGGACAAATTGCAGGTCTGATAAAGTTAACACTTCTTTCTATAACAGTGATAAATGTTTGTTTGTTTTTTTATCTATAAACTATCTCTGATTACAACAAACTGATCAATAATGCAAATGCATAATTCAATTCTGCATGAAGAGGTCATAACTCATATATAAAACTCAGTTTCAAAACTTGAAAAGAAAGTTTTCTTAAGGTGAGAAAAACTTTGTTTTTTCGCAGATGCTAGGCGTATTGTAATTTAATTTTAACATTTGAAGTGACCAGTTAAAATAGAAATACAATTAACTTGGAGGTATTTAAGGATACAGTTTTCAAAATTTCTAGCCAGTGTTTTCAATGCAAGTTTTTATGTTGCAACTATACAAATTCATTTTCAAGTTTGTACTCATTACATCTAATATATTTTTTTAAGTATCTGCGGATGATTAGGATTTTTTAGAATTAAGCTTTAGAAATATAAGAAAGTATATTAATGTCACAAACGTTTTCATTCACAATTTTGTTTTACTCTCTTCACATTTTAAAGACTGTTGGATTTGAATAGTATCATAAATAGATAAACTTTTATTTGTAAGGTCTAGTTGTTGACTTCATGTAGAATTCTTTGAGTTCTACTTCTCTGTCAGTAGGGCTATCTGTGCTTTGAGTCGGAGCTACAAAATGAGAAATGAATAATAAAAATTTTCTCTGGGAGAACACAAAGAGCTCTAGAGACATAGATGATAGAGCGAAATTCGTAAATCTCTCTCCCAAAGCTGGTTCTTGGGTTGATTTTAATATCAAGAGCAAATGATAAGACATTTGAAATAAATAGAGAAAAAAAAGAGTTTATTTGACAGCAGATTCTTGGATGGGAACTATTGTGTGTTTTAAAATACTGAAAGGGCATCATATTTTCTTAAAATGTTGACTTTTTCTTTGCTTTTTGTGATTAACTATTTTTTTTTTAGGAAACAAGGAGTTTTTAGAACTTCATTAACCTTTTGCTGTAATTTTTTTTACAGGGATACTACATGCACAGGGATGTGTTTGGTAGCGCTGGGGACTTTATTACATCACCAGAAATAAGTCAAATGTTTGGAGAGGTATGGATAGGTTGAGCACGAATCTATAATTATATGTTGGTGCAATGCCAATCACAAGTATTATTCCAAAATGAGATACAATATATATATATGTCACTTTGTCTGTTGCACTGGATCTTGTCTTGTTATTTGATCAATTACCTTTTTAATCTTTGCCTTAGGCCCAAAGTCATATTCAGGACTTTTTTTTTTTCTTAACATAAGTTTGTTTTGTATGATAAGTTACCTGAAATATTTTATCATTTAAAGGGACATAATATTAAAGATCAAAGTTTAATCGCAACTGATTAATTCAGAAAAAGAGACAACTTTAATGTCAAAGCTCTCTCTTGCAAAAGCAATAAAATGTGGCTTAGATGGACAAATTGCAGGTCTGATAAAGTTAACACTTCTTTCTATAACAGTGATAAATGTTTGTTTGTTTTTTTATCTATAAACTATCTCTGATTACAACAAACTGATCAATAATGCAAATGCATAATTCAATTTTGCATGAAGAGGTCATAACTCATATATAAAACTCAGTTTCAAAACTTGAAAAGAAAGTTTTCTTAAGGTGAGAAAAACTTTGTTTTTTCGCAGATGCTAGGCGTATGGATGGTTAATGAGTGGATAAATTGTTACAATGGACAAGAAATTCAACTTGTTGAACTTGGGCCAGGCAGAGGAACACTCGCAGATGACATGTTGCGGGCAAGTATACTTTTGTTTGCTGAGCTAAATTGTCGTCATTGTTTTAGATTATTATAAATATTATTTCAGTATGTATTAATTGCTGGAAGACTCTTTTTTATTAAGCTTTATTCTTGTCGGGCACAGTATTAATTCTTATGCTGTCTTTTGGCATTTGGTCAACTGCCTGGGCACTGAATGGTTACCGTAATTTGTATGTTAAGCAGTTTATATCATAAGAATATCTAGTTATCCTCGAATTGACAATCATTTGATTCATCTAGCACCTGATCCAATTTAGTTGCTTTCGAAAGATGTTTGTTTGAAGTTGAAGAAAAAGGATACATAATACATGATTTCAGATTCAAATATTTATATCATATTCACAGAAGGGTTTAAATTTTTTAATTGATTAATGGATAGCAGAAGTTGTTGTTTTTTTACTCAGGAGCATTATGACATAATCAGGTTGTTGTTGTTGTTGTTGTTGTTTTGGAATATTATTTTGTACCTGTTGAAGTCATATATATCTCAAATGTTTCCTATAATCACATTTCCAGGTGTTTTCACAGTTTCCTGAAATCGCATCGAAAGTCAGTCTTCATCTTGTAGAAGTGAGCCCTGCTCTAAGTAATATACAAGCAATAAAGTTGGTGGGAGACCCTGATAGTGACAAAGAAGATGCTTATCAAACAGCAAAAGAGTCTAAGATTACAGCGATTGAAGATGGAGGTCCTTACAGAGAAGAGAAGTCAAAATATGGTCCCTCAGTATCATGGTATAAAAGTCTTGCAGATGTGCCAGAGCAACTGTCTTGCTATATAGGACATGAGTTTTTGGATGCTCTACCCATTCACAAATTCCATGTAAGTGAAATTGTGTGCAATGGAGAACTTTTATCTAAAAAATTTATAAACACTTCATTACATCAGACTTTTTATGTAACACATTTTTATTCAAAACTGTTAAAAACTTAAAAATGTGTATTATAGCACACAAAAAATGATTGGCTTGATTTTATGTCAGATGTAATATCTATTATACAATAATGGCAATGTTGTGAATGAAAATTTTGTAGATATGCTTAATCGTCCTTTGATTGAGATGGCAATTTATTTTCAATTTTGAGAAATGAAGCATTAAAGCATTTTAAAAACTTCTTCATGGTTATTTAATTTTTTCATGAGTTGAATTATGTGTGAGAGTAACCAACAAATATATTGCCAATTAAAAATAATAATGATACAAGCCATTTACAGAACAATTTTTTCTCATTCAGAAAACAGAGTACGGTTGGAGAGAAGTAATGGTTGATGTTGACCCACAAAAGGAAGGCTTGAGATTTGTTCTTGCACCGAGTGATACTCCAGCAAGCAAGGCATTTTTGCATGTATGTAGACTCATAACAATAATGTTAGTTTTATACTTTATAATAGCCAACAGGTAATGCCATATTCATTGCATTGTAGCAAGAGCCTGATATTTAGAAATTATTGTGTATGTGCATTAGTTAATTTTTTTTTTATTTAAATTTCAATGAAAATGATTGTTTATTCTAATTTGTATCCTCAAATTGACCACTTGGAAGATTGGCTGTAGGTTAATTTAAAACATTTTTGTTTACACTGTTATTCTTGAATTCACAGGTAAGCCCCTCAGAGGAACGAAGCAATTTGGAAGTTTGCCCGAGCGCAGCTATCATTATCCAAGAGGTAACCAAGAGAATAGTGCAAAAGGGAGGATATTCATTGTTTGCAGATTATGGTCACTCAGGAGAAAAAGGCGGAACTTTCAGGGTATGTAGACCTATCTCTCTCTTTTAGCTTGAAGATAAGATTTAACTCCATTTGTCCTTTAAAGGCACATTTGGTGGTCCATATCATCCAGCACAAACAAATACATAGACAATAACAACAAAAATTTGTTTGGTGTACTGCTTGGTAATAAGAAAAAGCTAGACTAAGAGTGATTATGACACATTGTCAGTACTTGATATATTGACTATTTCATGCTCAAATTCAGAGATTGGCAAGTAGTATCAAAAACTATTAATCTGTAAGTTTTTATTCTATTTTACATAATTCACTTTGGGCGGCTCATAAATATACATAGACACACTGTTAGCTTTTGTTTTTACTTCTCAGGCATTCAAGCAACACAAACTTCATGATCCATTAGAAGACCCTGGAACTGCAGATCTCACTGCCGATGTAGATTTTAGTTATTTGAGAAGATACACCTCGGATGAAGGTGAGCCTTTTGTAATAACATTCCTAATATTAATATCACTTACTACTTCCTGTAACCAAATTTTTTCATCGGTTGTTTTACTATTATTATTTTTTAGAGATGAATAATTTTTTTAAACTCTTACTTAGCAAAACAGAGTCAAAATATTTTACCTGACTGACCATATGTCATGACAATTACTGTCCACATCACAATACTATCTTATATTAATCTCAGTTTCATGTCTGTGGGCACCTAAGATTTTAACATCAAGCCTACGCTGTGTTCGGTCTTCAGCTGCATGGCATGCTACATTCCAGGTTATCCATCGAGCCATGTTCTGTTGAGCTTTGCATTAAGATGGACTTTAAATATTCCTTTCTTTTTTGTCGCTCCAGAGTCCTCTTGAGGGCACAGCATAGCAGTCTTCCCCTCTGACCTTTCTCAAAATATGACAAATACAATTTTATTTACTCCTTCTCATTTCTTGCCTTATCCTCTTCGCCCCCTGCCATCTCTAAAAATGGTGTATTGGATGTGTGTTGCTGCCAATAAATCTTAAACATTCAGTCTTGAAGACGTCAAGTTTATTTTCTCTTTTTGTTAACTTATAGGGCTCACATCCATTATAGTAGGACTGAAAAGACTAGGCTCTTCAAAAAAGAAACTTTGGTCTCTCTGTTGAATTAATCATCTTTCCAGGTTTTGATAGATGCTTGAATCGCATGCTCATTACAATTCTAAATGGTTCATAAGAAAAATCAAGGCTCTCTTTAAATTACACAAGTATCGCTCGATAGTTTCAATGCTTTTAGCAGAAGAAATTAAGGCATGATTTACAAATTTGCAGGGATGTCCTTATACTTTGCTTTCTAATAGAATTTCACTATTTGTAGTAGGCAATTTTGCTGTAGTTTTTAAGACAATTTAATCCAGGCGTACACGCAATAGAGACATATAATGTAACCTAACACTACATTATGAGATACCAACTGAAAGGTAAATTCGAAAATTGTTCGACATAAGCCATATGACTATTAGTGTAACTGAAAGTCACTTTGAGTCATTTGAGATATGTTTCTCTAGATAAACCTTCAAGTTTATTGTACTGAAAATGTTATCATTTATATTCAAGTGCAATAATGCTTTATTTCTCTCTATAGTGAGTGTATTTGGGCCCATAGCTCAAGAGAAATTTCTTACCAACATGGGAATAGGTTACAGGCTTCAGGTAAGTTTTCATGTTTTCTAGCCAATTATACTTTATTTGATTTTTTAAAGTACATTGCCCAACAAATCTGTAAAGGAGTGGGGGAAAATCAAAAAGGTTGGAAATTCTACTTTATTTTATGTCAATTGATCCTCAAAGTTAGGTTTGGTTCTTTTATGGACTTTTGAACTTTCAAAATATCTCTATGAGTTGTTTGTTTTTTTAATTTTTTTTTTTTATTTTCACCTGTGCAGACTAAGGGATTCAGAGAATTAACCAATTTTTTCTACATAAATATTTAAAAAGCATCTAAGGAAGACTGTAGGCTTATCATTTGCTTTTAAAAATAATTTTTATTTTACTTTTTTTTAACTTCGAGAAATGCCTCTTCTCCGGTGCAACGTTGTTTGAGACTGAGTTGCACTTAACGTCAGACATAGGCAAGTTTTAAAGATTTAGTATGGCGAAACCCTTTGTCACTTTCAAGTGATGGATAGTCCCAACAAGCCTAGAAAAAAAATGGTCTGAAACGTTTTTAACCCTAACGATATGATTTCTTAAGTTAATTGGTTCATATTTGAATTAATATTTATTTCAGAATGATAAACCTCAGGTAGATCCACCTTTCATAGCCTAAAATATTGCAGTTTGTTAAGTTTTGTAATGATTGAGCAATAAAGCCTGGTTAATGCGTTTCAAGTCTTTCATTATCTTTCTCTCCATTATCATAGGCTCTTCTGCGTTCAGCTAGTCAAGACCAGTGGGCAGATTTGATTTCCGGATACAACATGTTGACTTCTCCGCAACAAATGGGAGAAAGGTTCAAGTTCTTTTCCATCACCCGTAAACACAGCAATGATTATGCTCCTGCTGGTTTTACTGATCTCCATGTGAAAGATGATACTTCAGAAGGCAGTTAGTTTAATTAGAGCATTGATTATAGATTTTTAAAATTCATATGACTGTGACTGACGATCTTATAAATTTCCTGCAAATATGTTCATAATGAAAACCTTTTTTTAGTGAAGTATCTACATAATCTAAAAGAATAAAGAATGTAATATACTATTTGGGACTGTTTTGGTATTTTGTTTTTTCTTCCATATATTAGGTTGCACTTGCACAATATTCTATTACAAAATTAGTACTTAAATGTGAAGTAAATGCCATACAATTAAATAGATTGTCATTTTTTTACCTAGCCTACTGAACTGAAAATCGTTTCTAGGCCCATAATGGTTATCATCAAAATATGTATTTAATGGCGTATAGTTCTCAGTCCACTCTAGTTCTAAGTCTAGATCTACATGGTTCTTAGTTAGATTCAACTTTCTACAGGTGTGCTATCATCTGACGGTCCGATCACGCCCACCTAGATCTGAACTTTCATTTCCTGGTTCAGGTTGACTCCGTTTCATCTTGAATCTCGCTCAAATCCGTTCAACACAAAGACAATCAACAGAGAATGGATGCTGACATCTTTCTTTCTCTTCTGTATTACTATTATCATGAAGCATAAGCGTTTTTTGAATGGATAAAAATAAGTCTCTATATAACCCCTACTTTACTGCGGTATTGCTTTAAGCAGTGTTACAGTGCTCAGAAGAAGAGCTCAATAGGTTAAAGCATTTTTCTTTTCTTTGAAGATTGTTGAAAATTTACATATCCAACTTTGAAGGCCATACATAGTTTAATCTAATTGTATGGCATAATTTTTTCCCCCTTTGTCCATTTGTTGTGATGACTCTGTGGGCCCCCACATTTTCACAAGTCAAAACGGATATTTTATGAAATTTTGGTCTGAATATATTGATTACTCAATTGAAAGAAGTACATGTCTTCTCAAGTCACTATGCACACAAAAAAGAAGAAGGTATATTTTAGATCTAAAAAAGCCATTAAGATTTAAATAGTATTGTTTTTAATCTGATTTTCTTTGATTCCATGGTCCATTAGCTGTCTTAAATTATATATTTTTTAAATCAACAATTGTACATTAAATGTGAACACATTCATTTAAGGATTATACTTCAATATTTCAGATTTAATACAACGAAATTTCCTATAACTGTATATGCAATGATGAAAATGATAATAAAGGCAAAACATGATATGATGATCACATACATTACAATTACTTAAATGTGGAAAATACATGAGTAGGTTGAAATATTCAATACATCTTGAAAAATTGAAAATAAAATAGCTACATTCTTTTAAAATTCAAAGTACAATCACATGTTCCAAGAACATAATTGTTTATGGTTGGGTTTTTTTTTACATTTCGGCCAAAGACACTAAATTCTTTCATCGTTTTTTTTTTTTAATCCCTTTGTACAGGGAAAGGAGGGGGGGGGGGGTTATAGAGTACTAGTATAGATCCTTTTTAATTTCGAGCATTAACAATGCTACTGGATAATCACAGCAAATTTGAAACTCCAAATGTTAATTTATGTTTCCTTTTTAAGAGATCTCAACAGTACAATTGAGATGACAGAAGCATTGGCCTATTATTGAGAACTCATCACTAAATTATTTATTTTATGATCTCAAAATTTGAAAATCAATATTGTCAGATATTGTGGCTTCTTCTTTTATATCTCGCCGATTCACATTGAGTCTCTATGTAGACATGATTTTTTTTTGGATGGGGGGGGGGGGGTTTTTTTAAAGAAAAGTTTGCCTTTTTTTTAGTCTTTTTTTTTTGGATGGGGGGGGGGGGTATTTTTAAAGTACAGTTTGACTATTTTCTCTTCTTTCTTTCATTCAATTTCAAACATCTCTTTTTGCAACACAAACCAACAAAAATATCAACATTCTATCCCAAACTTGTCAAAGTTTCTTAATATAATTCCTATGCGTAGGTGAATTTTCCCCATTGCTATGGTTTGGAGTTTGTAACGGTCTGCACCACTGTAAATAAGATCAGGATTTTTCAGATGAGGGCCACCCCCAAGAAAGAACTGAGACACGCTCTCCATGAATGTACCAGTTGGGCGCCAAGTAGGACAGTCAATATCATGCTGGCCAGGGGATGTAGGAAGGTGGACAAAGCCATAGCCATATAGCTCATTGCGACCAAATGCATCTTGATGCCAAACTTGGAAGTGCATTCTTGGCCAACCTAAAAAAAAAAAAAATTAACTATTTGAAATAAGACTTGCCTAACCAAATTGTTTTAAATTGTTCACGCAAAAATGCACATGCAGGATCTTTACTTCCTCTCAAAAGAGGACATATTTTAAAGTTTGGGCTGTTTAGTGAAAATTTCAAAGTTACCTGTTTGGATTTTGTTTTGTTATTTTTAAAGCTCTTTGAAATCTTTACAACAATATGTTTGAAATATGCTGATATCCAAAGTTATGATTTGTATTATAATGAGCCCTCTCCCCCTCTATTAGGTTCAAATTCAACATAGGAATTTTGAGCAATGTTTCACATGATTTACATAAAAGATATACTATTCAAACTTTGTAACCAATACAGATAAATCTGAACTATCATATCTCAAAATGTAGGGGAAAGAGAGACATCGGAGAGTAGAGAGAAAAAAGGACAATTTTAAGTTTATGGTGAGAGATATAGAGGGAGAAAGATTAGATAAAGAGAGAGAGAGAGAGAGAAGAAAAAGGAGACGAAAACAGTCAAAGTTTAATTTGTGGAGAGAAAGAGAAAAGAAGAAGGTTGAATTTAAATTTGCAGAGAAAAAGAAAAAGAGACAGAGAGAAAGAAAGTGAGAGAAATGAAGGTTGAATTTAAATAAGTAATGAATGAAGAGAGAGAGAGACCTAGTCTAGGTTTAGATAGACTGTAACTAAATCTACGTCTAGATAGATCCGAATTTAATAGAGAATTTCCGCCTGAACTCTGCTGAGCGTGACATAATTGGCTTTTTTAGTCCACCCGAGAAACTTTCAAAGTTAGATCAGGGGTATGACTGTGTATTGAAAAATACTACACTATGGCAGGATCAAATTTCATAAAATTTGATCAAATTGAGGTTGAGAGTACATGTACAAAAATAAAGGAACGCTAATCAAGAAATTAAAGAAAGCGGGTTCCAAAATTGCGCTCATAGTGAACAAACGAAACGGAACTGAATGTCCTGTTGTCGAGTGAAAACACGAAAAAAAGAAACTTAGGAAGGTGAAAGATTAACTGACGTTTTCTCTGATGCTAAATCTGTCCTGCAAGCTGATGAAAACTGGCAAACAGAAAACCCGTACATCAAAAGCCTTTTAAATACTATTACAAAGTTTCTCACTGCTCATGCTGTCAAACTTATACTTCAATGGATACCAGGACATAAACATTAGAGGGAATGAAAGAGCAGACAGACTAGCTAAACAAGGAACAAGATACCCCCGAAACACTCAACTAACATCCATGACTACAACCAAACGGGTTATAAGAAACATCAAACAACAAGAAAGAGGAATGGCTAAATGAGTGGGCTCTGGGAAAGACTGGAAGATCTGTCTTTAAACACATGCCAACACCCAACCCAAAAGACAGCATTAACCTTCTGACACGTCAAGAACAGGCGACAATATACCGGCTGAGAACCCAGCATATTTCACTCAACTACTACATCAATTGTTTACAACCCCAAAAAGAACCGTTCTGCTCCCTCTGCACCCAAACATACGAAACAATAGAACGTATCCTATTCAAATGTCCAAAACTACAGGACCTTCACACAAAACTTCTTCCACCTAATCCTACTTTGGAAAACACATTATACTGCGGAAAAGACCAACTAGTAAGGACATATACATTTTTCATCATGTCATCAAGTCGAAGGGCTCAGGCTCAAGTGGCTGCTGAATCGGAAAAGTAGGAAGGTGAAACAAAAGTTATCCAACTGTGCATGCTCGATTTAAACATATAGTTGATATACTTCTTTGCTTTTTGACAGTGTGGAAAGTTTCTATAGTTTCCTAATGATGCAGGCCAAGCTAAAAATAATTTTCAGATATTTTGTCGTCAGAGGGACTGAATGTGCCAACTATTGTCGACAGTCTGAGGGTCCGCTGCTGGCGTTTTTACTGCTTGCTGCAGGTAGAGTGTAGGATTGCCTACACGCCAACAATGTGATGTTACTCGAGTTTAGACCGTACAACTTAGCGGACAGGCAGTGATAGTCGGAAATCCACCAATTGTGAGCACACGTGTAGTTCTGTTAAAAAAGGAATTTGAAGTGTATCTTATGAGGACAAAAGTAGCATAGCCTACAAAAAATGTAAGGAAGATTCTGTCTAGTTAAAAATATTCTTTTTAACGATAATCGCCATATATATATATATAGCTTTACATAAAAACTTACCTTGAATCCCTTTTGTGGCGAAATGAATATCTATTGGGTGGGCGAAATATGCAGCATCTTCACTTTGTGGGTTGTCAACTTGAGTTTGACCTTCCCGTAAACCACTTAAGATCTTCCAACCACCACCTGCAGTGAAGAAGACAATTTGAAAATATGTATGTGTATTAAAGACAAAAAGAAGAAATACACACAAATAAGTGTTGGATAGAGAAGAAAATTGTGAAATAATTTAGATCTACACTGTTAAGTAATTTTTAAGAAGGTAATTTGACTCAATTTTATAGTTCCTATGTAAACATCACTATTTTTTTTAAATAAAGCAAATACAATAAATCAATAAAAATTGATTTTTTTTTTGCTTTGTTTGAAAATAAGTCAGAGAGATTTTAATTGAGAAACTGAATATAAAAATCACCTGAATGGATTCCCCATTTGCAAAATAAACTGTGATCTGGAAAACCAGATGCTCCAATAATTTGACCTATAACATGAACTTCAGCCATCTGAAACAAAGGGAAACTTTTTTATAAAAAGTATTGCATACATGATTTTTTAAAGACTGGCTAAAATATAGCTCTGTATGATATTAACTATTCTATTATGTATGGTGATGGAAAGTACATTATGTACAGTTTTATAATTATAGTTATAGGTTTTCTCTTAAAATGAAGAATTTACAGTTCTCATAAGTAAATGTGATCTTTATTCCTCCAATATTGAAAGTTATTGAACTATAACAATGCACTGTCGGTGTCATTTAATTATTTTTTTGAGAAATCAAAATTTTTGTTATGATAATGAAAGCTAGTACTGGTGTAGTAGGCCTGTTTTTTTAAACACAGATTTATAAAGCAATATCAAACCATACACGTACGAATTATAAATACATGGCAAGATATATCAATAGAAAAGATATTTGCCTGAAAAAAATCAGAATTGAGCCTCAAGAAATAGTAGCAGAAAATCTAGATCTAGAATCTGCACTGGTGGAAATGAAACCCAAATGAAATTGTTCAAATGTGGTTATCACCACAAGGCAGGCATAAAATGTTAGTGTGAAACAAGTAGAAAATCAATTATATCAGTCGTGCTATCCTGCAAAACCAGTATTAACCTAGGTTGAATTTAAATTAGAAATATTCTCTAAGATGATTTCAACTTAATCCGATGACATAGATATTATGCCAGTATCAAAACATAGAGAAGATAGATTTAGACAGGTCCTAACTCGAAACATTCGTTATTGAATCCATTAAAAAATGTAATTTATAAATTAAACCCGTGTATGTTTTTTCATTATATACATTTTTTCAAATTTTACCTTTATGAAATAATCAAACGGGACTCTCTTTGTAGGGTCCTCTGTTTTTTTATAAACATTAGAGAGTTAAGTTTACAAATTAATTTCAGCGTTAGTTCTAAGCTGCCATATTGTTTTCACTCGCAACGAGAGAAGCTGTATCGCTACCGCAGATTGCTATTAATAGAAATCTGTAGTCACTACTAACCTTTAGCATTGTTTTCGAACTATATATCTTGTTATTCTACCATAACACATAAAAAACTTTAAATAGAGATAATATTTTCATTATTAAAATATACTTAAATGTAGATATGATTAAATATTATGGGACTTTAAAAGTTACATGAAAGGTCCATTCTAAATACCTATTGACTCTGCTTAATTTGTCAACAAAGTGAGCAAACATGGCAGCGCGCTCCACGATAACAGATGAACAGTTGGCACGCAACTTGCAAACGCAGGTATACTTCAATTTTAGATGTGAAAAAATATTACAATTGCACAAAAATGTATTCAAATGTCCTGGAGTGTACACCCACAGTTATATTGGTACACTATGGTTTTCCTAGCACCAATAACACAGTGTTTATAAAAATAGATTCTCAATTGACATGATCTGAATCTGAATCTGAATCTGAAAAGTAGTTCCTAAATGCCCATCAGGGCCAACACAGGAACGGGGCAAGTGCGTCACGGCTGGGTTGCGGAGAACCGGTTCTTAAAGTCGGAGGCAGAACCGGCCATAATTGTGCTGTCGGGTAGATTGTTCCACTCCGGTATGGTGCGCAGTATGAGGGAATTTGTGTAGGGTGATTTTCGTGATCGAGGTCTCAAAATTTGGAAACTGTTTTTCCTCGATGGCCGCGGGTTTGGGATGATGCCTACCTCCGTATGCTCAATGCCAACTTGATGGAAGTAGATTTTGTAGAGCAGTGTTAGTCGTAGAATCATCCTCCTGTCTCCAAGGCCTGACCACCCGAGATCCTGTAGTAGGCCGGTGACGCTGGTATGTGGCGAGTATGCCGACTTAGCCCACCTGGCCGCTTTCCTCTGAATGGCTTCGATTTTGTTTGTGTCCTTAATTTTATAGGGATCCCAGATGGGGGCCGCATATTCAAGGCCCGAGCGCACTAATGACGTGTAAGCCAGGCTCTAAATTAATCTAGATACACTGATACATTATGTTCTTTCCAGTGACAATCTAGTCTATTTTTAAAACTGTTCAATGATGGAGCATTCACGATATGATATTTTTTTCAGCACTATTAGGCCTTTAGGCCTTTTGCTGATCTTTTTATTCACATTCTTTTGTAGAACTATTTTAATTGTTGGTGATCTCCCCTGTCTAAATTAATCTAGATACACTGATACATTGATACATATGTTCTTTCCAGTGACAATCTAGTCTATTTTTAAAACTGTTCAATGATGGAGCATTCACGACATGAATTGGCAGCCCATTCCAGATGTCAGTAACTCTATTTGAGAAAAAATGCTGTCTTAGTCCAGTGTTTACTCTACATTTTCTCAATTTGTACATATGTCCTCTATTTCTTGTATCATCTTCCTTGATAAGAGGCGAACTGACATCATACATTTCATGGGTAAACTTGTACACTTCTATCATATCCCCTCTTTTTCTCCTGTACTGCATGCTAGGAAGACGTAGACTTTCTAATCTCTTTTCGTATGCCAATTCAGCTAATCCTGGAACCAACTTGGACGCTCTCCGCAACACACTTTCTATAAGATTTTTGTCTTTCTGGAATCTTGGCGACCATGCCACATTAGAAAACTCCAGATGAGGTCTAACCAGTGCAGTGAATAACAATCTTAGGCTCTCCTTATCTACAAATTGGTATGATCT